>JAMFLL010001051.1:0-20959 GCA_027475725.1 Pythium rhizo-oryzae | reverse complement strand
GCACTTCCAGAACTGCACGCTGTGCGGCGAGAAGAAGTTGCGCCACCGTCTGTGCATGAGCTGCTTCAAGAAGGGCAAGTACTTTGTTTAATATAGCACAGCCCATGAGCATTCTCGTCGCTTGGTGTGCGTACCTGTCGCATTGTGTCTTGGGCGCGCATTCGTTCATGGACATGCTACGAACTCGCGATGGAGCTTCCGACAGTGGGCGCTACAGAACCCTGATCGGGGATAGACTGTCACGTTGAACTTGCGATTCCTAGGCTACTCAAAGAAAGGAAATCTGGATTACTACGGTCCTACTTCGTATGGTTGCTCTCGCACGAGCGTCTTAGAAAAACGAGTTGCCTGGGCCGTCGAATCCGAAGCCGCCACCTCCTCCTCGTGGCTGCGGAAATCCTGGGCCACCGCGACGTGCACCGCGTGGTCCAAATGAATCATCCATCAAGTCATCGTCGCGCGGCACACGCATGTGATCTGGGTTCGGGTCACCGAAGGGGAAGCCTGGGGCTGGTCCAGGTCCCAGTGGATGCGGTGGCCCGCCGATGAACCCTCGCGGTGGGCCCTGAGGATCCGTGGAGAAAGGTCCATACGGGTCGAAGCGTGCTCCAGGAACTGGACCGCGCGTCGGATCATACCGACGACCAAACAGCGGATGGTCGGGGCCAACTTGAGTGCTCGGATCGCCACCGCCCAGGCCAGGAGGCAGAATATCTCCACTTCCAACCGGCGGGATCACATACGGCGAATAGCCCCCACCACCAGCTTCGAATCCAGGGGCAGGTGACCGCGGCTGCGGCGTGCTGCTCGCACGAGTCTCACTCTGCACGGGCTTCTTCGGCGCCACATTCTCGAAAAAAGGTGTGAGCTTCTTCCGCAGCGCCGCGAGATCACGCAAAAGATCCGCTGCGTTGCTGGAGCTCGCGCTGAGTGACACGAAGGAGCCAACATCAAGCTCGATCGAGTGCGTGTGGTTCTTGTCATCCGACAGGTATACCTCAAACTTGTTTCCCACGAACAAACCCTGTGCGACGACGATAGCCAAGATAACATGAGCCTCACGCTCATAACAGAGGCATCTCCACTTCACCCACTGTGGAAGTATCGCTTACCTGGAGATTGAATGTGATGGACGAGTCGTGCTTGTGCTTGTAGCTTGCGGCGAAGAGCCCGTTTGCACTGTGTTGGTCCCAGTTTGCAGGCAGCGGCAGGGCGTCTCCACTCGCGGCGTCCTGAACCTCAAATCCTGCACAGACATCCATATCGTCATTACGGCGCTCAACAAACTTGGAAGTGGCTCGATGGGAGCATTCTTGCCACTAGGACGCACCTGTCTCTTGCAGGATCACGTGGACTGCCAGGAACAACGCGTCCCGCGGGGCTTTGGTCGTCACGTCATTCGTGCGCAGGGCGACCACGATCGCGTCTTTGCTGTCATCTCCACCCGCAGAAGCAGCACTGGCCGTCTGCGCACTAGCATTGTCGCGCTCGAACGCCTCCAACGCCTCCAGCATGTGGGTCTGCACGCGAGAGAATGTCAGTGAACACCATTCTAGTCCCCACAGTCGCATACACCCACGCCAGCAGCTCACGGACCTTCAAGCGCGCGTCGCTCACGCCGGCGATGGCGTCGCGCAGCCGCTGCATCTCGTCGCTCGTCGATGGTGTCGCCATGGTCCTCGGAATACGCACTGGAGCGCCGTGGCTGCCTCGCTCCTTCTCGCGAGATCCCCCAGTTTGTCACTTCAACCCGCATCCACCACGCGAATCATTCCCCCCGCCCCAGTTCTTCGTACCTAACCGAGACGATCGTACTTGTCGGAATTCATAAATTTTAGGATCCAGAAAGAACGATGTTTTCCGGTCACATTAGATATGTCGTGGAGCATTCGAGCTCTCGTTCAATCTAGGCCGTGGACCCACGGCTGTGGGCTCGCTAGGCGCTAAAAGCAACACTAGATCACCATTTTGCCCGTCTTCAGGTCGAGCGGTGGCCACCACACCGGCTGGAACGGCACGGCGTGGAAAGCGCCGTCCGCCGTCGAAAACTCCATCATCGGGGCGTCGCCTTCCTCCTTGGGCAGCACGTGCTCGAGACGCATCATTGCCAGCGCCACACCAAAGCCTGTGCATAAACAGCTACGTCAGAACCGAAAAAACAACACACACACACCCACACTTCGTCGCGAGACGCATATGCAAAGGCTCACCCTGTCCGCGTGCAATCACCGAGCCGACCGACTTGGTCGAGCCCGGCTTTAGGATCGCAAGCTCACCCTCCGGTACCGAAAGCTTCGACTCGTCCGAGACCAAGTGCTCGCAAAGCGCGCGCAGGCCGTCCGCATCGATGCGCTGGAATGGCTGCTGCGCGAGTTCGCTCACGAGGTCTTGTTGGCTCGACGGCACTAGCGCGACCGGGACAAAGCGCTTGCGCACGTTGCCCTTGAACTGCGTGCGGGCAGTGAGCTCCTGTCCTACGTAGCAACCCTTGCGGAAGGACACACCACGAAGCAGCTCGAGGTCTGCCTCCAACGGGATCGCGTCGCTCAGCTCCTTTCTGTAAATCAGCGTGTAGCCATCATTAGCACTCTTGGCCGCAATCAAGGCAGCTACATCTGCACTTGATCGTACCCTTCCGCCGCACCAAGGAAGATCCTCCGGTTTGTGTACGTGTCCACATCGGCGTCCACGAAATCGTTCGAGCCATTCACTACAATCCCAGTAAGCGACGAAAGTCAGCCATCACTCCGCATCCATGGCTCAGAACTCCTCACGTACACTTGTCAGCGACCGGGAGAATGGCGCGCACTCCGAACACATCACCACGCGGGTCACTGAAGATGGCACCGTGTGTGGCAGAAGCCTCGCGTTGGTTGAGCTGGAGCACGTCCTGGATCTGCGCCGTCGCATCGAGGTAGCTCTTGTCGCTAAGCGAGATCGCAGCGGGGAGCGCAGCAAAGGTACTGAACTCCTCGCTCTTGTCTTCCAGTGTGACTTTCATGCGCAGCTTGTAGCGCTTCCAATGCTTGCCGAGTTCTTCGGCCACCGAGGCATCGTAATCCAACAAGAACGTCTCATTCTGCAGCACCACGAACACCGTCGAATCCAACGAAACAGCAACTTGGTGAGCCCCTGTTCTCCCTATCTATCCAGCACAACAAGCGCATGATGCGCAATTTCGTACCTCGACTTGCACAACGTTGCAGTCGCCCATGACGCGCCCCTTTGAGGTCAGGAACGCCGCGTAGATGGCGTCCTGCGGCTTCGCGACCGCCTTCATGTCGTTCGTGAGGATGCCTTGCAGGAAGCGGTGCGCGTCCGCGCCCTTGACCTGCAGCACGCGCCGGTTGGTGAGGCGCACGATGGCGCTGGTGCTCAGCATGGCCGCTGCTGCTGCGTCGGTTCCACGAGGCCGGCACGCGCGCGCCGCAGAGGTGAGTCTCCGACGCTTGAGGTCGGTCGGACACGGAAAGGTGATCTCTCCGCCGTTGATGCGCAGATCCCAGCAACCGACAAGGTCCGTCCACCGCGGTCGCTCCTTCTAAGTACGCTTCTTTGTTAAACCAGTACGATCCCTACTAAGTCCGGTTCGAGCGGGGGGAGTCTTCTATTCAGGTACACTACAGTACCCCTTTGCGCGCTTTTTGCCTCCCTCGGGAAGAGTGGAAGCGGAAGCGAGAGGCAAGCTATCGGGCGACCATGGGGGAGCGCGGGCTCGCGATCAAGGCGGACACGAACAAGGCCGCGTGGGAGAACGAGGAGTTCCCGCAGCTGTGCGAGTTCTGCCTCGGCGACAACCCGTACGTGCGCATGATGAAGGACGCGTTCGGGCAGGCCTGCAAGATCTGCACGCGCCCGTTCACGGTCTTCCGCTGGAAGCCCGGCAAGCGCGCGCGCTACAAGAAGACCGAGATCTGCCAGACCTGCGCGCGCATGAAGAACGTCTGCCAGACCTGCATCCTCGACCTGCAGTACAACCTGCCCGTGCAGGTGCGCGACTCGTTCCTGGCCGCGGCCGGCGGCGCCGGCGACGACAGCGAGCGCGTGGACGTGCCCGAGAGCGACGCCAACCGCGAGTGGTTCGCGCAGCAGCACAACCGCATGCTCGAGCAGGAAGGCGCCGTGTCTGCGTACGGCAAGATCACGGGCAACCACAGCGCGCTGCTCCAGGTCGCGCGCTCGGAGCCGTACTACAAGCGCAACCGCCCGCATTTGTGCTCGTTCTTCGCGCGCGGCGAGTGCAACCGCGGCGAGGCGTGCCCGTACCTGCACGAGATGCCGCGCGACAAGAGTGATCCGCTCGCCAAGCAGAACATTAAGGACCGCTTCTACGGCAAGAACGACCCGGTGGCCAAGAAGATCCTGGCATCATCAGCTCATGAGACGGACAACGACGGCAGCAGCAATGGCATGGCCAAGAAGAAAACGCACCGCCCGCCGCCGCCACCACCGCCGGCTCCACCTGGTGCGGGGGCCAGCAAGCCGCGCCCGCCACCGCCCCCACCGAGTGCCAAGCCACCCGCGCCGCGTGGACCACCACCGAAGAAACAGGAGACAGAAGAGGAGACCAAGGGACCGTAAGACGGCACGGTCACGTCTCGAATGATATGTCACCAACCAGCACACACACACATACACCAAAATCTCTCGATAAATACAGCAGACGCGGGAGACATAGCGCCCGCGCGTCTCCTCACTCTCTGCTTTACTTGGCCAGCCCCACACCGTACAGGTAGAGCGCCTTCTTGCACGCACGATTCTTGGCCTCGTGAATGGTGCGGCCGCTGCCGTGCGCCACGCGGAAGCCGTTGATGTACACGGCAATACAGTGCTCGTTGCCCATCTGCGGCGGCAGTTTCTTGAACACGCATTGCATCCGGGAGGATGTGCTGCGACTCCAGATCCCGAGGTAGTGTGAGAGCTTCTTTTCAGGATTCATCCACTCGCGACGGCGAATCGCCTGTCCATGGATACATCACATGTGAGCCATTCCGATAAACTCCCTCCTCATGAGCAGCGGAAGTTCGTACCTCAGTTAGCAGCGGGAACAGCGTCTGCTGAAGAATGCTGCGCACCTTGTTCAGATCGCGAGGGTTCTCGAGGAAGACCGCCCCGAGCGTCGCCTCAAACACGTCGGCGAGTACGTCCTCTGTGTAGAGACCACCGTTCTGTTTGACGAGGTTGCCCAACCGAACAAATTCCTCGTACCCCGCCTTCCGCGCGACGACCGCAAGGCGTGTGTTCTTAACCAGCGAAGACCGCGCCTGTGTCAGTAAATGCTCCTGGTAATTGGGTAGTGCGTCGACGAGAAACTCGGACGAGAGTAGTTGCAAAACAGCATCCCCAAGAAACTCGATGCGTTCGTAACTCGGATCGGTGCACAGAAATTCACCCTCGTCGATTTGCGGCGCCTTGAACGAGCCGTGCGTGACGGTCTGCACCCACAAATGCGTGTTGCGGATGACTACGTTGGTCTTGGTCGTGAACCGGTGGTGCGTCATTCGCATTTCTCGCTCTTTGTCCCACTGCTTGAAACGGTCGCGGTCAATCTCCGTGTACGCGGTTGCCTTTTCGATAACCTCCTCCTTGTCGAGCAATAACAACTCGCGCACGTTCGGGTTGAAGCGGTTCATGAGCTCAAGTAGCAGTCGACGACAGGCATCAATACCCTGATCAGTGTACACCGCCCCCAACAGGGCCTCCATACAGTCAGCAGCAATCTTGCTCGTGTCTTCATCCTTCAGTTGCGCCAAATCGTACGCGGTTAGCATGAGCACATCGAAATTTGCGTCACGTGCAACACGGCCTAGCGCGGCGTTGTTCGTGATATCCTTGCGAGTCTCGTGGAGGACGCTTTCACCATCAGAGTGCGGGAGTTTTAAGAATGACGACGTCGCGACGAGGAAGCTGAGCACAGCGTCACCAAGAAACTCAAGGCGCTCGTACGGGCACAGGTACTTGGAGTGGAACTCCGGCTTGAAGTCAGTCGTCAGGTGCTGCTCGGTGACACGCTTCATTTCGGCGTCTACAACTTTTGTTCCCGTGTGGCCGGTATTGGCGCTTTGCTCGCTCAGAAATGCCGAGCGATCACGCTTAAGTGCCTCCGTGTTTTCAAACACATGACCCAGTCGCACACGGGAAATCGTGGCCTCGAATGTGTTGACACTCTGCATCGCCGCATCCACATAGGAGCCGTGCGTGAACGCCTGGCGCAGCAGTGTCTTGTCCTTGAACTGCAGCTTCATGTCGGCCTCAAAGCTCGCAAGTAGCTTGTAGTGACGAATGTACTTGAGCACCATGGGCATGGCGCTGCCCACTTCGAAAATGTCGGTGCGCATGCCGGTCAGATGACAATCTGCAGGGTTGAGCAACTCCTCGTGCGGAAGCACGCGAGGAGAGATCTGCACAAGCCGGCCGAGATCTTCCCACTTGCGAAGCTTCTTTCGGCTCTCTACACCGTCGTACTCGATCGCACCCCTGCCGGAATGCTTGAGATATTTCAGCTGTGGAGTCTTCACCGCTGGCTGCTCATCCGCGCCTGTGGCATCCGCTGAGGACGGAGCTTCATCCGCGTTGGTGTACACCAACTCATCCACACGGAAGAGTCCGGGCACCCCATTGATTCGCGTTGATACGACTGTGTCCACCATCGTTCTGGCCGGGTTGTTCTCCAAAAACTTAGCGACGTTGAACTGTGTGCTTGCGCCGAGGCAGCCCAGTATGTGGTCGATCTGAAGAAACTTGCCCACGGCAAAGCCAATGCGATGTGGCGCGAGCAAGTCGTCTTTGTTCAGCAGTGGGACGTCCGAGACCGAGATGAACCGCGGGATTAAGTGGAAGTCCGAGCAGTAATCACTGACGTCGCCCGTCGCACTGGACGGGTCTCCGAACACGGACTGGAAGAGATGCATGGGCTGGATGCCGAGGAGGATATTGAACAGGTATCGCTTGAGCTCCAGCATGGTATGACAGCCGTGGAGCGACGAGATCGCCGGATTTCCCTGTTTACTGGGCGGCAATACCCCGTGCGGAAGTGCCTCGCGGACAAAGCGGATGCGACACATCACGCCGTCGCGCGTGTACTCAAACTGTGACCATCCACGATTATAAACGCCAGAATTGGGTCAGTGAAACTCACCAGAGAAGGTGTGAATACGCAGGAGTAAGGACCCGTACCTGCGGGACGTCGGACATGTCGTCGTGACATAGAATGTAGAAGCCGTCAAAGAGATAGATCTTGCCGCCCACGTTGAGCGCTGTCTTCTCGCGGCACCGCGGGTTCACTGCACCACAGCATCGTTGTTAGCTCGCCGCGAGCGTCCTCACGAGCCGATGCAAGGATAGTCCCCCACCTTCTGCTTCCCACTGGACTCGGAAGCAATGTCCCGCTCGGCACTTGGTTGACACGCGCAGATACTCGTCTACTGGCGGCGGGGGTGCCGCATGCTGCGGCTCGAACTGCTGCTGCGGGGGCGGCGCCTGAGCAAACGGGTTCGACGGGGGCGTCGCCACACTCGACGGTGCGCTGGATGGCCGCACGGACCCAAACGGGTTTGGTTCCACCGCACGCGCGCGAGGGGCGTCGATGGGCCGCTCGTCGTCGTCGTCGTCATCCTCCTCTTCCTCGCCCGCGTCGTCCTGCTCTCCTCTGGCGCCACTTTGCGCCTCCGCCTCCTCCTCCTTCTTCTGTTCTGCGGCCGCCGAGCGCGCCGCTGGCTCAGGCGCCACCTCCGCGACGGGCGTGATCCCCTCTTTCATCTGCGGACTCAAGAAGCTGCTCGAGTGGAGCGCATCGTCGTCCTCCAGGTCGCTCCCCATCACTCCACGCCGTGGATACTTTTTCGGTCGTGCCCGAGGTTCGTTCCCACACTTGTCGCCAGGGTACACTGTACCCAACATCGTAACCGTACCCGACAGGGGTACGGGTTACACCCACAACTGTGGCAGTTCCCATCTCCCTGCTTTCTCCTCAATTCATTTTTGAATTGCAGGAGGGATGACCACCCCCAGTTCTCCCCTCGTTCCCTCCCCTTCCGCTCCCCTCCCCTCCCCTCCGCTCCGCTCCCCTCCGCTTCTCGTTGTCTCAGTAAACGCCGCGCGCGCGCTGCCGCCGCCGCCGGCATTTCGCGATTTCTCAGTACGTCGGCGCCTCTACTAACTTACGCCCGTGAAGGCCGCTCCCCAGGTGGTGCCGGTTTTTGAAACGCGTGCAAAAATGGCGGGAAGCAACCCGGACGCGAAGCCCCCCGCGGCGACGGCGGTGCCCTCCGCCGCCCCCTCCTCCGTCCCCTCCTCCTCCTCCTCCTCCTCCTCCTCCATCGCCACGGCCTCCTCCTCCGTGGCCTCCACGTCGCCCTCGGCGCCGCGCCTCGGTAGCTCCCCGGCCCCCGCGAGGAGCCCCGTCGGGATGCCGGCTCCGCCGTTGCCGCCGGCGGCGGCGGCGATGCTGCCCTCGGGCATGGACGTGGCGCCGTCGGCGTCGATGGCCGCCATGACAATGGCGGCGACCGCGGCGGCGGCGGGCGTCCCGGCGGCGATCCTCGCGTCCGGCGCGAAGAAGCGCGCCGGTCGTGGTGCCGGTGGCGCCGCGCAGGGCAAGCGCAAGGCGCTCAAGGTCGCGGCGGGCAAGGACGTGGGCGAGGGTGTGGACGCCAAGGACGCGGCGCTCAAGGGCGTGCCGAACGCGCCCGTGGCGTCGCCCGAGGCCGTGCTCAACGGCGCGCAGTACAGCCGGCTTGACGCGAGCGACACGGCCGAGGCGCGTGCGCTTGGCCTGCTCAACGCGACGATTGAAGTGGGCGAGGACCCGGCGTCGAGCGAGTACGGCGTCGCGTACGAGAAGCGCGGCGGCTCCAAGGCCGCGGGCTGCGGCACCGACGTGTTCCCGTCGCAGAAGGCCCTCCAGGAGCGCTGCAAGCAGTTTGCCATGGAGCGCGGTTTCCAGTTGTACGTCGCGGGCTCGAGCTCGCGCGCCGACGGGGGCGGCAACGTCAAGTACCGCTGCAAGAAGCTCCACGGACAGCAGTTTTTCGACCCGAACACGCCCGTGGACCAGCTCCAGTGCCCGTTCTACATCAACGGCTTTGGTCTCGGCCCGGCGTGGAAGATCACGCGCGCGTGCTTTCTGCACAACCACTACAAGTTTATCGGCTCGCGTCTCAACATGGCTGGCGGTGCGGCGGGCGGAGAGCAAGGCGACGAGGCGACCACTGAAGGTGGGGAAGCCGGTAAGGCCAAGCCGCGGCCGCAGCGCAACACGACACTTTCGACCAACGTGCTCTGCCGCATGGTGAACGAGGAGCTCGACAAGTACCCGTCGTCGGCCATCGCCATGTCCAAGCTGGACGGTAAGCTGATCAAGCGCATCCTTCTGAGCCGCGGTCACACAATCAACCATATGATGGCGTCCCGCATCAAGCGCCAGATCCAGATGAACCGCATCAAGTCGATCCGCTCGTCGTTCCAGCGGCTGCGCAGCTACTTTGACTTGATCGTCGAGAAGAACCCGGACACCAAGTACCTCTTTGACGTGGACGAGCGCGGCGCGTTCAAGCGCGCGATGGTCATGCCCGCGCCCACGATGCATGCCATGAAGTACTGCCAGAAGGTCATCGCACTGGACCGCATCCGCCCGATGATGTGGGGCGAGATGGAGAACAAGGGCGGGATCCCTGATGCCGTCGAGGAAGAGAGCGACGACGCTGTCTCGGGCGTCTACTTGTACGCGTCTACGAAGGATCACAACGATCAAGTGGTCGTCTTTGCCGTCGCGCTGGTCACGGTCGAGAACCAGGAGAACTGGACGTGGTTCCTGTCGACGCTCCAGAGCAGCCACAACATGTCGATGGTGGGTGGCTGGAACGAGTACACCGTGTTCGCCGGACGCACGAACGGCCTTCAGCAGGCTGTGCACACAGTGTGGCCGCACGCGAGTCACCATTTGTGCGTGCGTCGCCTCGTGGAGGAAGAGCTCGTCATGAACAAGAAGCTGCCACTCCCCGAGGACAAGAAGCAGCGCATCTACGATTTGGCGCGCTGTGAAAGCGAGGCTGAGTACAAGCACATCCGCCAAGAGCTCGCGCTCACGAATGAAGCTGTGGTGAACTTCCTTGATAGCCTCAACCGCCCCAGCTGGGTCAAGTACGCGTTCTTGGAAGCATTCAAGAAGCCCACCTACGGCGTGGTCTCGTCGGACTTGTCCAGCTATGAGGACTGCAAGACCTCGGGACCTGGCGCTGCATTGGGCGGCAAGACCGGTGGCAATGGTCATGCGCAGGGTGCCGTGACGGTTGGACCGCCTTCATCGATTCCACTACTCAAGCAGTGGTTCGGTGACGAAGTTCCACGTTCGTCGCAGCCTTTGCTTGTTTTCAACCGCTACTTCATGAAGATCGCAGAGAACTTCCATGCCCGCCGCAAGGCGGTTGAGCAGCGTCCACTCCCCGAGCTTGTACCAAAACGATTCAACCAGCTCGAGCAGATCTTGCAAGGCAGCCAGAGATGCGAGGTGCGTGCTGCAAACCGTGGTTCTTATCGTTTTGGTGCTTACTAACCGTTGTGCTGTATCTTGGTCGTGGTGACAGTCTGTGCCGTGCTCGAACGGGACTTTCATGGTGCGCTCGCTTGCCCAGATCACGTCGTCAAGCCACGACACGTGGCGCCATGTGAACCTCTTGGACTGGGAGTGTACCTGTCTGGAGTGGCAGGACCGCCTCTTCCCGTGCGTCCACGGCATCCACGCCGCCGAGTTGAATCGCCGTCGCATCGACTCGTTGTACAACGCGAAGGTTTTTTCGGTTGAGCACTACAAGACCTGCTACGAAGTTGGCTTCACGCCCTGGCCGGTTGAGTCCGCCACGCTAAACGTCGACGAAGGCCTCACGATTCCGCTCGAAGAGCTGTATGTGCAGGACCCGAACGTCAAGCGGAAGCCTGGCCCACGCCCGAAGCCGAAGAAGCAGCCCTCGAAGGTGGTCTAAGCCTCTCAATCCCTGGATCGGCGTGACGAATACTCGACCAAACACACGGTCAGTGTAAGATGCGCGCGGTGCAAGTCATCTTTATACCGATTTTCCTTGCATACACCCCAACCGATAGTGGGTACAGCATGTAGTGTGAATAGTTTGTCTGATATCTTCCATTTTGTTGGTCTCTTCTTTCTATCGTACTCTATGTGTCGTCTAACGAAACAACCAGGGTGTTAAATCTATCGGCTTCGACCGAGGTAGCATGATGGGCAGGTGTAGTTGCCCGCAAATTGTGCGAAGCTTAGTGGCAAGCCCAGACAGCCGAGGTGGAACCGGCTACTACATTTGCAGCACGAGATTGCCTCGGTTTGCTGAGCGCGAGTGACAATCTCGTTGCATTCGGCGCAAGGGGCTTCAGCGTCTACAGGAAGACAGACAACATAGAATGGTGAGAAAGAGTGGCTCTGCACGCAACCGTGCTTCAACCCAGAAAAGTTACCGTAATGAGGCAAACCAACAGTCTCGAGCACTTTCTCGAGCGCAACGAACAAAGGTTCGCGACGCTCAAGTTCTCGGACGAACTCTCCAATTGATGTCAGAGGGAACAGGTGAGCCTCATCTTCGAAGCCGAGCCTACAGTTGTCCAAATAAAAGATGTCAGAGTCTTAATGGATCATCACTCTGGTCCGGAACGTCAGGACGCACCTCTTCACAAGCGTGCAAAGCTTTTCAAGACCCTCACATAATTGTGCAGTCTCTTCGTCTTCGTCGCGATCGAGAAGAACGCACGAGCCGAAACTGAGACGTAGGTAGCGACTAGCCAACATGAACTGTTCGACGTGAACGAGATCTTCAATGTCGAGCGCGTGAACCGCTTTCTTCACAGCCTCGCTTTGCGGGTCTGGGTGGCTTTCAAGCACGGAGAGAAGTGGTGTCGCCAAGCCGCCGAAAAGATAGACTTCTTTGAGCGCTCGATGAACAGCCGCACCAAAATCCTGGTGTTCATAGTTTGCAATCTGCAGTCGATCACCATCATCCAACAACGCTTTCGGGTCGTACGGGAGGAATAACTCTCGGAGACGAAAACGGACAAGCGACTGGATCAGCGACGAAAACACCACCTCCATAAAGGTGGGCTGGGTAGAAATCTGTTTCGACAGCTTGGCGAACTCGCCGCTGAAAAACGGCTGGCTTGCTCGAACTTCATCATGCTCAAACTCGGTCATAGATCGAAAGGCACTGGATACAAGGTTATGCCCCTTTGTCCGCTCGGCAAGTCGATCCGTATCGGACAGAACACCAACGATGTGTGCGACCAAATTGGCGTGGTCAGGGCTGTCCTGTCGACCCCAAATCTTTGCGATATGGTCCACGACACCAACATATTCTCGAATAAGGCCATCAACGAACCCGGCTACTGATCGATCTTCGTTGTACCGCAGGTTGAGTGACGAGAGATCGAAATGACGAAATCGCACTGCCTTTCGCTTCGTCTTCGTTGCCAAGTCGCCGATCGTCACACCCTCGTCGGACATGTCTTCACTTTCTACCCGTGCCCGTGCTTTTGCCTCAGTGCTGCTGATTCTCGTACACGCACCAAATAACTCGTGCAAAATTTCGACTAAGGTTGCTACCTCACCGTCAGCACAACTTTCAACCTCATGACCCAATGCGTTGAACCACAGCGCAAATAACCTCCCTGAGGTCGTATCCGCTTCCAGCAAAGGCTTGCAGAATTCTTCAACGACATCGATCACTGGAGATGGAGGCGGTGCCGGCGTCATTTCGACAGGTTCCGCCGACTCCGTCAACATTCGTTCGTCGCCGGTTTCGACATGCTCGGGAACTATCGATTCTTCAAAGAGGCTGGATACAATGACACTCTCCTCGGCGATGAAACTGCATTGCTCAATGGCCTCCAGTTCCTCGACGTGGATTTCTGTCTCAAGTTTATCGATCAACCTGCGACTTCGTCGAACAGGTTCGTGTGCAGCCTTCGCCGAGGGCGTGGACGACGTCTTTCTCTTGGTGTGACGCGGTGCCGCTTTCGTTCTCGTTCTCTTGGGCTTGGTGATGGCTACGACCAGATCTGTTGGCATATCATCAGCTTCAGCTAGGAGGTCTTCCGTGATAATTTTTGAAGTGGAAATGGGATCCCTTGCGTCATTCTCTTCAGCTCTCTCCGCTTCGGAATGGTTTGACTCATGAGGTGGGTCAAGGGCACAGTTCTCCGCTCCAGACTCAGTAGTCGCTGGTACTTTCTTTGACTTGCTTCGACGAGACACAGGCTGACGACGAGTTGCTGCCTTTCCCTTCCTAGAAGCCTTAGGCTTTTCAGTTACCGGATGGGGTACCGGCTCACAACCTTCGATGGAGTTGTCCACGCGGTCTTTTTCGATGCAGTTTCCCTCCATGGTGGCATCGTCTTCGGTAGCCGCGTTCATGTCAGCCACACGATCTTCTGTCTTGGAATCAACCGGCACGGCAGGTGCTGCTTTCTTCTTGGACTGGCGTGGCTGTGCATTCTTCGTTGTCTTCGAAGGTTTCTCTACCATAGGAGGATCGAACAACGTCTCCTCAACGTCAGAAAAGTCGTCCATGATGTTTCGTGATATGGAGGCTGTCTCCATGCTGATGTCCCCCATGCCCAAGTCTTGCGCATTGATCGAGTCTACGTCACCGCTAGCCTCCAACGCCTCGTTGACCATGGCCGATTCGGCCGAGTGCGTGGATGATTTGATCGTTTTCGATCGACGGGGCGCTGTCTGGCGGCGTGAGGTATGCCTTGTCTTTACGTTCTTCTTCACCACAGTTGGGTCAGGCAGCACGTTCTCGGCGTCGGCGAAATCACTCCAGATGTTTCTCGATATGGAGACGGCATCATTTGTGACATTCTCTTTGTCAGCCTTGTTGGATTGCAAGGCACGGTTAGCTGAGTCGATTGCGAAGGTGCCAACGGTAGGGCCATCTGAGCCTGTCGGTGCATTCTTCGACTTCCTCTGCCGACGCGTTGCGGCCTTCTTCTTCGTGCTCCTGGGTTTCTCGACTTCAACTGGATCCGACAACACATCGTCAATATCGTCGAAGTCATTCATGATGTTTCTCGATATGGACATGTGCTCCGCAGTGCTGCTCTCCTCGTCGGCAGTCTTTACACTGGAACTTCGCTTTTCGGACTCGAATGCAGACTTCTTCATCACCGACTCGGTCAAGTATGCATATGCCTCCTTCATGTTGATCCGATGCGGTGTCGCCTTCTTTCTCGCACTCTTGGGCTGCTCCATTGCAGCTGGGTCAAGCACCGCGTCGTCAATGTCGGCAAACGCATGCATCATGTTTCTCGATATAGAGTCAGGCTCCATGACGACATCTTTCGCGTCCAACTCTCGCATTTCGGCCTCTCGCAGCTTGGAATCGGGTCCTTCCCCACCGTGCATACGCGGCTGTTGCGTCCGAGGTCCTTGACGCACGGACTTGCGACTTCGCTTGGGCGGCGCCGCCGCCTTTGTGGGCGTGTCCATGTATTCGCCGCCTGTGTTCGAGTTGACCACCGCCACAGACCGCGTCACGCGCTTCTGCTTCCGAGGCAGCGCCTCGGCAACCACCTGTGCGCTCTCGGTCGGTGACGGCACAATGGTAGCTTTAGAGGATCGCGTCGTTCGCCGCTGTGGCTGCGGCTGTGGCTGTGGCCGCCGGCTCGTCCTCTCCCCCTCCGCCTCGTCCTCCTTGACCGGTAGCTTGTGCACTCGCGGCGGCGTCTGGAACGCATCCGCGGCGTCGTTCACGCGACATGCACTTTCGATGCGTCCCTCCAGCCGCTCCACATCCGCGTGGGTCACGACGGCCTTCCTGGGCGTCACGAACGCGCTGGGCGGGAGCGCCTGGGTGTGGGGCGGGATGGCGCCACCGGCGCGCGATGGCGACTCTGCTGCGCCAGGCGCGGCGTCCGCGTCGGCCGACGGAGACGGAGAGGGCGAGCGCGCCGCCTTCTTGCGCAGCCGCAGCGGCGTCGCGCTGAAGAGCCGGTAGATCTCCTGCGCATCCGCCATGGTGGCCGTCGGACGCGCGCCTCCGGACGGTGTCTATAATTTTCAAACTGAATTTTGAATCACAAAACGAGGGGGAAACCCGAGAAGACCATCACTCTGACACACTACATTAGGGTATATTCGGCGGAAGTGTACCCCCCGCGTAACCCGCTGAACAACCACTTCCATCAATTCCGACATGGGCGCGGGAGTATGAAGGACGTTGCGGCTGTAACGAGCATGGGGAGGATGCAAGGAGAAACACGAAAGCGACGCGTTCCAACGAGAACGGCGCGTATAGTTCTTCATCATAACTCCCCGCGAGGTGGTTCACCAGTTCGTATCCATGGACGTCTATTAATCGACATAGGACGATGATGGAATCTTGCGCAGCAGCACATTTACTCCTCCATGTTCTCGTTCCACTGTCCCGGCTCCTGGTCGTCGTCGTCATCTTCAGCGAGATCCGACTTCTCCGCTCCAAGCGACTCGTACAGCGCGATCAGTTCAGTGTGCTCCTCCTCGATGGCCGAGTCAAATGGCTACACAACCGAGGTGAACAGTTAGCCTCCCGACGTGGATCCGTTCGACGGAAATGCAAGAGCGCCACTCACCGTCTGACCTTCCGAGTTGCGCGCGTTGAGCTCCGCGCCGTGGTGGAGCAAGATCTTGGCGATCTCGGCCGTCTCTGCGTGGTGGAGCGGAGTGTCGTTGTCATTGTTCGCTGTTGACCAGTTCAATACAGAAAAGTGTCAGCGCATAGCTGTTCAACCGTCACCGCAGCTAGCATTCCAGGTACCAAGCGTCACGCTCGCGCCGCTGGCGATCAGAAGCTGAACGAGCTCGACGTGGTTGTAGCTCACGGCCGCTTGCCTGTGTTCACACAGCCAGCCTCGTCAGTTTTCCCACACCAACCGCGGGGTCTAGCGGCATGGAAGCCAATTGCTACGCACAGCGGCGTGTAGCCGAACTCATCCTTGATGTTGACGTCGCCGCCCTCGACGAGGAACTTCTTCACGGCGTCCACGTCGCCGTCGCTCGCCTGCACCCAAATGTTCGCCATTCTCTCTTGGTGGTCTCTTGTTGTGTTGCTTTTTGACACTCCAGAGCAGGTGACTGGCAAGCGTTCCCATCAGATCTGAGGGTACGTATATTATCAGATACAGACCTCGTTTATACGTTCCGCTTCCATCACTCTTGCTGATGGGACGAAGAGATACAACTGAGAGTGCTGGTCTTTTGTTGATTCGTGTGGGAGAAGCGTTCTGTGGTCCACGTTACGGCAGGGAGAGATGACCTAGCTCTAGTTTTCCACCTTATGCATGCACGTACGTGGGAGAGACGACGTCATCCCTCCTTGGTTTTTCGAGCCAAAAACAAACCAATCAATCAACGGACCTGCTCGTCTCCGCCGTCGCGGGACCGACCCACCCCGACTGAAACAGCCACACTCTCAAAGCCCCCTTGAGCGATAGCGAACAAACCGCGAGCCGCCTCCACGCGCCGGTAGTTCCCTCCGTCTCTCCCACCGCCCACCAGCAGAGGAACCGAAGCAAGAGCAAGCGCGTCCACGCACTCGCCTTTCGTTTTCCATTCCTCACGCCTCGACGCTACTCAGCAGCCACACGACGCACGTGCCCTCATCCACCCGAAGCGATTCCGCGGTGCATGCGTTTGAAAATTACGTCGTTCACTTGGCTTCAGTTGGAAACGAAGGATTCAACGTGGAAGAGAAAAAAACCGTCGAGTCGTAGTACCCTCGACAAGCGCAAGACCCAGCCCGACTTATAAGACCCCGCCGAGTGCTTTTTTGTCTAACAGCAGCACCTCGCCACCATGTCGTTCATGAACATTGCCGGCACGCAGCCCGTGGATGACCCGGAGTACCGCTACAAGATGCCGCGTCTGATCGCCAAGATCGAGGGCCGCGGTAACGGCATCAAGACCCTCGTGGTCAACTGTGCGGACCTGGCGACCTCGCTCCACCGCTCGACCGCCGAAGTCTGCAAGTTCTTTGGTTGCGAGCTTGGTGCGCAGTCCAAGTACGACGAGAAGAACGACCGTGCGATCGTGAACGGCGCCTTCGAGGCGTCCATGATGCAGCAGCACCTGTCCAAGTACATTGAGGGCTTTGTGCTGTGCCCGCAGTGCCGTCTCCCGGAGACCAAGTACAAGTTCAAGGGTCAGATGATCTTCCACAAGTGCTACGCCTGCGGCGCCGTGGAGCCTGTGGACATGAACCACAAGCTCACGACCTTCATCTTCAAGGAGCACAAGTCCCGCAAGGCCGGTGACGACAAGGACAAGAAGAAGAAGGACAAGAAGGAGAAGAAGAAGGGCGACGACGAGCCGGAGAAGGAGGAGACGTCGACCAAGGAGAAGAAGGAGAAGAAGGAAAAGAAGGAGAAGAAGGAGAAGGAGGGTAAGGAGGGCAAGGAGAAGAAGGAGAAGAAGGAAAAGAAGGAAAAGAAGGAGAAGAAGGAGAAGAAGA
The DNA here is from genome assembly GCA_027475725.1 of Pythium rhizo-oryzae. Classification (NCBI taxonomy): domain Eukaryota; phylum Oomycota; class Peronosporomycetes; order Pythiales; family Pythiaceae; genus Pythium; species Pythium rhizo-oryzae. Next base: position 3,473 of record JAMFLL010001051.1, on the reverse strand, counting down.
AGAAGAGCGACGACGAAGGTGACTCGGACGATGAGATCGAGTGGCACACGGATCTGTCCCCCGAGGCGGTTGCCGCGCGTGCCGCTGAGGCTGAGGCCATCGAGGTCGCCGCTCGTGCCGCCATGGCGGCTGATGCGGCCCAGGCCGACCACGACGACGACGACGAGGTCGTGGCCACGCTGGACAACTTGGAGGTCGATGACGAGAACGCCCTGGACTCGGCGGTCGCCAACCTGCAGCGTTTCCTCGCGGAGAACCACACTGAGGCGGAGATCTTCGACGAGCTGTGCCGTCAGCAGACCTACGCCGCTCTCCCGATCAACGACCGTCTGGTGATTTTTTTCCGCGCGGCCTTCACGAAGGAGATTCTCTCGAGCAACCAGGTGGCCAAGTACGCGCCGGTTCTCTCGAAGGTCGTTCAGGGCGGCCACGCGCAGAACCAGCTCATCGCGCTCACGGAGCACTTCTGCGCTGTCGTGCACCCTGAGATGCTGTCGGCGTACCCGATCGTGCTCAAGCTCTTCTACGACGAGGACCTCCTCGAGGAGGAGACGCTCACGACGTGGAACGACGTGCGCAAGGCCTTCGGTCACTGGGAGGTGAACGAGGACCAGGCCTTCAAGCTCGCGGAGCTGCTCAAGCCGTTCGTCGAGTGGCTCGAGAACGCCGAGGAGGAGAGCGAGGACGAGGACGACGAGTAAGCACCCCAAGCTGCTCACCAGTCCCATGGATCGCCGGGTATCTTCTGACCACTCTATTCTTTGAATTCGCTTGTGGATATTTCAACTTGCATTTATCATACCCCACGGATTGTCCGCTAATCAGTTCAATCTTCATAACATGGCTCGATCTCTCAGTCTCCCCCTCTTCTCCTTCTGTGCTGTGTCTCGGCCGTGTCGCTGTGTTTAGTGACATCTCCGCACATTTTCAATGTTTCTAAATAGTGACACATCAGCTTTCTTGAGTGAGATGCGTATCCTCGTGCTGGGCAATGGGGCTGCCGGCGCCGAGAAGCAGGCGCTCGCGCTGAGCGCGCGGCTGCGTGCGCACCTGATGCGAGTGGGCGCAGTGTCGACAGTCGATGCCGTGCAGCTTGTGCGGGTGCCTCTGAGACAGGACGCAATCTTCCCGAAGCTGCCGCCGGCGCTGCAGCTGCTCGGCGCGCGCGCGACGCGGGACCCGTTCTTCGGCTACGCTGCCACGGATGATCACAAGCGCCAGATCTTTGGCGACGGCGGTCACGGAGCGTCACAAAAGCGCATCGTGATCGGCTGTGGACGAACTACTGTGGCGCTCTGCGCGGCGCTCAAACAGCCGTGGGCTGGCGCCGTGACGTCGCCCAGCGCGGTCTTCAACATTCAGATCCAGCACCCGCGCGTGCCGTTGGCACTCTTTGACGCCGTCATCACTCCACGGCACGACATACTCGGGAAAGATGCCGCAGCAGCACACCCCAGCAACTTGCACCTCACGTACGGCACCGTCGCTTCAATTGACCACGACGCACTAAGGCGAGAAGGGGCCAAATGGGAACAAACACTAGCTCCGTACGCGTCGCAGGCCAAAACGTGCTTTGCTTGGCTAGTTGGAGGTCCGTGCCGAGGGTTTCCATTCTCCGAAGCAGACGCGCACGCCATGGCAGACCAAGTTCTCCACCACGTGACGCAACTTCGTCCAAACGCGTCGCTTCTTGTAACTTTCTCGCGAAGAACTCCGCAAAAGGTATAGCTACGGTGACTTCGAAGCACTAGAGAGGACGATGACTGATGTATGGGATTTATTGCAACACTAGGTGCAGGCAGTGATCAGGAATCGATTGGAAAGCGCTTTGAGCACGGACACAGAGCTTTTCCTGTGGGATGGCAGTGGTGCCAACCCGTTCGATGCGATGCTGCACCATGCATCTGCCATCATCACCACGCCCGATTCGATCTCCATGACCACCGAGGCCATCGCCACCGGCAAACCCGTGTTCACCGTTTGTGCTGATCGCATCACCGTAAGTTTGCGCTCGGTTCTCTCACCACCAGCCAAGGACTCCACCCTAACGCTGCTTCATGGTGCACCATAGGGAAAGTTCCAGCTCTTCCACGACACGCTATTTAGAGAGGGGTTTACGAAAGCGCTTTCCTCAGAAGCCCAGAGAAACACGCCCATCAGTACCCACGCGCCATCCCAGCGCGCGCGAGAGGCCATCGAGGCAGAGCTCGAGGCGCTCGCCACTGCGCTGACGGCTAATATCCTACGTCAATAGACTCGTACGACATCTCGTTGGAATCGCGTGGGCGCAGCGGCCGTGAAGCGCTTGCCACTTGCGGTGACACGGCCGCCGGAGGTTGGTCTCTTCAACTTGGGAGCATGACGTCCCGTGTGTCTCTTCACTTCCAGGGGATCTTTCTTGCGCCAGAGAGGTCAACCGCCCGTTACTATTTTCCGCCAATGATAGGCGTTCGTTTTCGTGGCACCTCCAAGCGTATTTATTTGGCCAATGAGAGCGCTCGATTTTAGTCCTTGCCCTTTTAAGCCGTTTTAAAAAACGGTTGGTGGCCACGGTGCGTTCGCAATTTGACTGGTGGAGAGGCCCTCCGGACCAATGGCCACCAGCGGCGATATCCGTCCACCCTCCGGTCCAATCTTTGACAACAATCCACCACCCCTAGCCCTCAGACCTGCTCCGCTCGTCCGCTCCTGTCCCCTGCGGAAAGCTATTCGTTTCGAATGGATAAATGACCGTTTGCCCCACGGTGGACCTGGTTACCGGTTAGCTTACCACCGCCCGCCGGTTTTGTATGCGCGGCGTAGTACCGTGGGTTCCTCGCAGGCGCACCAACGGCGTGGTGTGGAAGCCGTGGCCAACGTTGCCGTCCGTCCCTCAAATGCCCCATGGTCATTCTCTCTTTTTTTCTTCTCTTCCAGTAAAAAGAAAAAAAAGTCAATAAAAAAGCGACCACCTCGCTTTTTGTCTTCTCTCCAACAAAAAAAAACAACCAACGAGTATGTGCGCGCGCGCCATGGGCATCGGCATCGGCATCTCCTCGCGGCCGTCCTCGCGCGTCCGCGATCGCTCTCGATGCAATGCAGTGCAACCGCCGCGTCTGCCGGATGTGTGGTGACCAGCGCGCCGGCCATCCACTGCGCTTGGCGTGGTTGGTTGGCCGTGCGGCGCTGGGTGCCCGCGCGGTGGCTGCGTGCGTGCGCGGCGACGGGAGCTCGCAGGGCGTGGCGTGGAAGGCAGTGGATGGTGTCGGTCCGGCCACGGAAGGATGATCGAATGGGCAACTGACGTTCTGTGTGCTTTGTGCTTGCTTGCGTTTGTAGTCATGGCGAACTCGGCGACCTCTCCCACCAGCAGCCCCGCGACCGCTGCGGCCTCCACCTCGGGCGCCGCGCAGCCGTTCCAGACGGCGTCGCTCTACGTCGGTGACATCCACCCGGAGGTCACGGAGGCGCTGCTGTTCGAGATCTTCAACGCC
>JAMFLL010001050.1:0-16056 GCA_027475725.1 Pythium rhizo-oryzae | reverse complement strand
GCGAGTACTTGCGCTCGCGGGTCACGACGCTCAAGCCGCCGATGACGCAGGTCGAGAACCCGTTCCAGCTGCTGAGCCAGCTCACCAAGCTCAACTGGATGAACTTTGGCGTGGCGTTCGCGGCGTGGTGCTGGGACGCGTTCGACTTTTTCACGGTCTCGATGACGCTCGAGGATCTCGCCGAGACTTTTGAGAAGTCCAAGACCGACGTGACCTGGGGCATCTCCATCACGCTCATGTTCCGCTCGGTCGGCGCCGTGATCTTCGGCATCATGGCTGACCGCTACGGGCGCAAGTGGCCGTTCATCATCAACAACATCATGTTCATCATCTTTGAGCTCGCGACGGGTTTCTGCAACACCTACACGCAGTTCATGTGGGTGCGCGCGTTCTTCGGCATCGCCATGGGCGGCATCTGGGGCAACGTGACGGCCATGGCGCTCGAGGATGCACCGCCCGCTGCACGCGGTATCCTCTCGGGCATGCTCCAGCAAGGGTACGCCACCGGTTACTTGCTCGCAGTGGTCTTCTCGCGCGCGCTGGTCAACACCACGAGCCACGGATGGCGTCCGCTCTTCTGGTTCGGCGCGTGCCCTCCGGCACTTATCATCTGCGCGCGTCTGCTGCTTCCGGAAACCAAGGTGTTCCAGGAGCGCCAGCGTCTCCGCGAGGCCACAAGCAACGTCACCGGCACCTTCATCGCCGAGGGCAAGGTCGTGCTCAAGCGCAAGTGGCTTTTGTTGGGCTACCTGGTGCTGCTGATGACGGGCATGAACTTCATGTCCCACGGCTCCCAGGACCTCTACCCGACCATGCTCAAGAACACGCTCCAGTTCAACGCCAACAAGGTCACTGTCACCCAAGTCGTCGCCAACTTGGGCGCCATCACCGGCGGCACGCTCGTCGGCTACTACTCGCAGGTCTTCGGTCGTCGCCTCAGTATCTTGGCGACTATTGTGGTCGGCGCGGCGCTGCTGTACCCGTACACCTACACGCGCACCGAGACCATCATGGTGCCGGCCTTCTTCTTCCAGTTCTGCGTGCAGGGCGCCTGGGGTGTGATCCCCATCCACCTCATGGAGCTCTCACCGCCCAAGTACTCGACGTTCGTTGCCGGCACGGCGTACCAGCTCGGTAACCTCATCTCGTCGACGGCCTCGACCATCGAAGCGAGACTGGGCGAGCACTACCCGCTCCCTCCGACGCCCAAGGGCGTCTCGCGCTACGACTACAGCAAGGTCATCTGCGTGCTGATGGCCGTCGTGTTTGCGTACCTGTTCGTGATGGTGTTCCTCGGTCCGGAGAAGCGCGGCCAGGAGTTTGACGCCGCTCACGACGATGTCAACGACGAGATCCACTACGAAGAGCTGGGAAATGCATCGATCACGCGCGATCATGAGAAGGAGAAACTCGCCCACACCGTGTAGATGTGGTCAGCAACCGACCACGCCAAATAGTTACACGTCGCTGGCCTGCTCAAATGTACATCTCACGGAATCGATATCAATATATTCTTGTATCTTCGTTCTTCCCGAGTGAATCTGAGTTGCTGAACCCACACGTGTTTATGGCGTCGTGGGTTCACGCGCCACGCCGCCCGCGTACCGTAGACTGCGACGTTCATGGTGGGTGCCTCTTGGTGAAGTTAATCCATCCCGCGTGGCCACTCAAAGTCTGGAAGAGGCCGTCCTTACATGGGGGCTTGGTCATGCTCAACTCGGAAAGACGCGCTTCAGGGTGTACCTACAAGTCCATCCCGTCAGGTACTGCTCTCGTGGTCGTTGTGGTCCAGTCGAATCTTCACAGAGGGAAGCTTTTGTCGTAGGGGCAGTCATTTCGCACCGCTCCACCATTCAATCGTCTTCCGTGGATCCTCGGAAGGCGGCATTAGCACCATGATGCACGCCGCGTCCGACGTGGTGTGCCTCGTTGGCCAGCCAGATCCAAGCGCCGGCGAGTACTTGCGCACTCGGCTCACATCATTGAAGCCACCGATGACCCGTGTGGCGAAGCCCTTCACCCTACTGAGACAGCTCACGCGCCTCCACTGGATGAACTTTGCCGTGGCGTTCGCGGCATGGACATGGGACGGCTTCGACTTCTTCACGGTCTCCATGACGCTCGAGGATCTCGCGCACACGTTTGGCAAGTCGCAAAAGGATATCACGAGGGGAATCTCCATCACGCTCATGTGCCGGTCTATCGGTGCCGTGATCTTTGGCGTTCTCGCGGACCGCTACGGCCGCAAGTGGCCGTTTGCGGCCATCAACGTCATGTTTATCGTCTTTGAGCTGGCGACGGGCTTTTGCGAGACGTTTGAGCAGTTTTTATGGGCACGCGCGTTGTTTGGGGTCGCAATGGGCGGCGTCTGGAGCAATGTCGCGGCGACAGCGCTTGAGGATGCGCCACCGGCTGCGCGCGGTATCCTGTCCGGGATGCTTCAGCAAGGGTACGCAATGGGCTACTTGTTGGCCGTCGTGTTTTCGCGTATCCTCGTTGATACAACTCGTTACGGTTGGAGACCGCTCTTTTGGTTTGGTGCCTTCCCGCCGGCGCTGATCATCGTTTGCCGATTCTTTCTACCGGAGACTGAGGCATTCCAAAATCGACAGCGAGCGGGAGCGACGTCGATAGCGTCCTCGGTCACCTTTGTCAAAGAGGGAAACGAGGTGTTGCTGCGCAAATGGCCGCTCTTGCTGTACCTCGTGCTGCTGATGGCCGGCATGAACTTCATGTCCCATGGGTCGCAGGACCTCTACCCGACAATGCTCAAGAACACACTTGAGTTTGATGCCGACCAAGTGACTGCAACGCAAGTTCTTGCAAATGTCGGTGCGCTGATCGGCGGTACGCTCGGCGGATACTATTCACAGGTGCTTGGCCGGCGTCTCAGTCTTCTCACCATGATCTTGCTCGCCGCAGCGCTTCTGTATCCGTACGTGTTCGCTCGTAGCGAGTCGATAATAGCCGCCACCTTCTTTTTCCAGTTTTGTGTACATGGCGCGTGGGGAGTTATCCCCATCCACTTGCTAGAGCTATCGCCTCCCAAATACTCGACAGTGTTTGCCGGCACGGCGTATCAGCTTGGCAACTTGATCTCTGCAACCGCCGCCACGATCGAAGCGAGACTCGCGGAGAACTACCCGCTTCCAGCGACAATTGAAGGCAGCACGCGGTTTGGCTATAGTAAGGTGATTGGCGTGTTGATGGCACTTGTGTTTGTGTACCTGTTTCTGATCGTTTTAATCGGACCGGAGAAGCGCGGACAAGATTTCCACGTCGGCAAGGACGACTTGACTGGGCATGCCGACGATCTCCAGAAGAAGCCGGTGACCAGGCGGGAGCTCGATACAACAATTGTCACGATCGCCGCCTGAGGGTGGTGAATCTACAACAAATACGCAGAGCAGGGCACACGTACTTCCCCATATCATAGTAACATATTAATAGGTTCGCTTCGCATGCCGTTCGGATACATTGATACCGACTCTTTGCCTTCCTCAGCTGGTGGTTTGACTCGCTAGCTCATTCGATACTGCGGATCGGAAACGACGCGCCTTCCCACTCAAATTCACCCACGATAGGCGCACCGCCATCCACAGCATGCGGCTCCGGATCGTCACACAAGTGGATCGTTCGGCCGAGCTCCACAGCGACCTGGGAACGTACCAGCCCGATCGACTCGGGGTCACCCGGTGGAAAATGCCTGGTCTCGACGTCGTGATACAGCCGTCCCGTCGTTAGAGAGATCTTGAGCGCGTCCGGCCGAAAGGGCATCGTGAGCTCGCCACCACCAAACACAAACTCCCACTCCGTGGGCGCGTCGTCGCGTCGCCGCAGGTCCTCAAACACAAGCGGCCGGTCCGCGCACTTAATGAAGTTCATCTCCTTCCCGCACGGCGAGCGGAACGGGTACTCCAGGAATGGCTCAAACTGCGCAGCCTCACTAGCGTCGATCCCCGTGGGGAGCCGGTTGGGGCGCAGTTGCGAGAAGAAGAACCGCAGGAACTTGGCGCTCTTGAGCGACGTCGCGATGTTCTTGGGACGCGTGTTCTCGAGGAAGAGCCGGCCTTGGAGGTCGATGTAGTAAAAGTACCGGCGCTCGAGGTTGTGCGCGTCATAGAAGGCCTCGCTGGCGCGTCATCATCAAAGAACAAGGTGAGCGCTTTGCAGCGTGTGGCAATCCACGGTCTCCGTTCTCGTACCTCTTGATGTCCTTGAGCTGCCGGAGCTCCAGGTATTTGTCCTCGTCCGCGACGTCACAGAGCGCTCGCGCGTGCGGCGCATGAATAAGAAACGGCTGGGCGGCTCTGCGACCGAGCGTCGCGGCCTGGCGACGCACCGCCGCGTCGACGTTGACGCCACGGCATTCGGCGAAGATGCGCATCGTCGATTTGCTCCGGGTCGGTGATCTAGTGGCGTCGAATGACACCCCATTCGAATGACATCTACTTTGGAGCTACTATATATCACTTGAGTGACATATATGTCATTATATGTTGAATGGCTACACCCACTTCAACGTGAACTCCACGACAGTATCCTCAGACCCAATGCGCCCGGTACGGCCACACGGTGGACCCTGGAGGAGGCAGCAAGTCAATGTAGAACCAAGGGGCATGCGCTGACTTGTTTTTCGTGGGTGCACCGTGGGATTCAGTTCAGCTGGCGCTTCTCAGAGCTCAAAGCGACCCACCCACATAGAGTACCGGACTTGGAGAGCGAGAACGAGCTGTGTGAGCCCTCGTCGCTGCCACAGTCGAGTCCGCTCGCACTTGAAAGGGCGGGGTTCCATTGATCTGCACGATCCTTTTGTTGTCCTCCCCAGTTCGTGCTTGAAGCCCGCGAATATATGGATACCCTTTGCTTTTGTTCGCGTTACAGAGAGAGTCTAGCGGCGTCTGCGAACTTTATTCCTGTTGGAACGTCCTGCGTGCGAAACGGTCCGCAACGCCAATCTTTTCACTCCCTTTCCGTCCCTCGGCTCGTCATGACCGCCACACCAGTCGCGTCCGCGCCCGCGTCGCCTTCCTCGTCTTCCTCCGCCGCAGCAAGCGAGGGCGGCGACGACAACGTCGGCTGGGGCTCAGACTTGGAGCGCTCGTCGTCGTCTTCGTCGTCTCGCTTCTCGGACGACGAGTTCACAGATGCGTTTGCGGTGAGTGACGGGCCAGCGCGACGCCGTAGCTCCGCCGAGCGCGACAAGAAGCCCGCGGATTCTGCCTCCTCACCGCTGCGGGTGCGCGTGCGCCACGGACGCAAAGACAGCGAGGCCGACGTAGGCGATCAGTCGGCGCGCGCCTACGGTGAGGCACTGCGCTCTGTGCGCGCGTCAGCGCACCGCGCGAGCATCTCGGTCGCGCCTCAATCGTCCTCGTCTGCTCCGCTCTCGGAGGCCACGCGCCGCCGCCACCGCGAGTCCAAGCGGCGCATGGAGTGCGCCGACCGCACGCAGAAGTTGCTCTTCCGCGCGCAAGAGCTGGACGCTTTCATGGCCAGTCTTGCGCTCTGGCTCCATGCGAGCGTCGTACCGCCGCGGTGGCGCCGCCAGATCGCCGACCATCTCACGCAGATCCACGCGCAGACGACGTTCTGCCGCGAGCGCGTAGTCGCGGCGTGGCGTCTGCTGCTGCCGCCGTTTGACGATGCCAACTTACGCGAGTACGAGACGCGGCTCGCGCTGCTAGACAAGAGCGTCGCGCACCTCGAGGCGGCGATCGACCTGTGTCAAATGCTCGTGGCGGACGGCGAGCGCGAGTCCGCGGCCGCGTTCCTGCAGCTCTGGTACCGGCGCGCGCTCGCGCGGCGCAAGTTCTACACCAAGACACTCCAGGTCACGTCGCGCCACGCGCGCGGGCTCGTGCCGGGGCTCTTCGACACGATCGCCGCGACCTCGAAGCTCACGGTGGACCGTGGTGGTGATGCGGCGTCGCCGCGCACGACACTCGAGTACCCGAGGTCGCCCGCCGTCGCGAAACACGCTTTTCTGTCGTAAGGAACGCACAGACGGACAACCAAAACCACACTCCGGGGAGTTGAATACAAGTACATTGTTGGCGTTAGGGAACGGTGGGAATCAAACGATCGAATGTCTGGCACCTTGCTTGTCGGGGGCCACGCACACGACCCGTGCCGCCAAGCACACGCGCACGCGCGAAGCAGCCGCGTTTATCTCTTGATGTTCTTGTTCTCCGGGCGCTCGTACATGGGGTCGTACAGGCGCGACTGGTTGATCGGGTTGCGGTCGTAGTTGGCGAACGCGAAGCGGAACTGGCGCCAGCGCGAGCCCGTGTCGGCGTCGTGGTGGAGGTGCTGGAAGCGCCGGTCCTTGTCAAAGTACACGTCCGGGTTGAAGAACAGGTACCGCGTGGCGACCGTGCCGGCGGCGCAGGCCGCGACCGACGCGATGAACACGATCGGGAACGTGCCCTTGTCGGTCGTCCAGAGCTTGAAGACGTTGATGCCTGAGCGCGTCGCGCGAGCCGCCACCATGGTCGAGAGAGGAGAAGAGAAGGGAAGGAAGCGAGCTGCTTGCTTGGAGGGAAGTTGGGGAGTGAGCGAGGCGAAAGAGGTCGGCCCCCGAGACCGTCGGCCTCCTTCTTGGAAGCACGTCAAAGGCGGACGCAAGAGACACGAAGCGCGTTTAGACGCGCGACGCCGATGACGGTGCTGGTGGTCGGAAGACGGAGGCGATCGGCCATGGCGGTGAGGCGGCGCTTTCCACAGCCTTCCTTGTGGGTTGGGTACCGTAGGGCAAATGCAAAGGACACGCAGCACCAGCGAATATGGAGATGGCGTCGAAGATGGAACCGTCAGCTGTACCTCTATATACCGACACTTACGATTATGGTAAGAGCGAAACTAATCTTTGTGAGTCGCTAATGATGACACTTTAGGTCGCTATAGTCAGGTTGAATTTCGCAAAGACGTGCACAATCTTGAAAGGGCAAAAATACGAAAAGCTGCGTGTCTCGTTGAACACAACCTGCTTTCTTCAATCGTACTCCTCCCCATTCGTTTGCGAAGGTACCCCCTACTATGCGATATGGTATCTTTCAAAAGAGGTAAATCGTAAGAATCCTCTAATACCGAGTAGTGTATCATATAACAGAGGTACTGAGATGGATCTCCCCGTCTGACCAATCAGCGAGCAGCTCAGCTGGAAAGGGCGACAAACCTGACACGCTGCCCCGTGTGAAATGCGGAAATATGTGTCGCACCACCACCCTCTCCCAGCCAAAGGCACAGAAAATTAACCCAAGGCGGACCCTGCACCCAATCCCGTCCAATATCCCTGACGGCGCTGGCGTGCGGGGAGCATATCTCTCTCTCATTCCATCTCTCGGCCATGCAGTCTCCCGCGCCAGAGCGCGAGTCCCCGCAGGACACCAGCACCGCGCGGCGCAACTGGCGGCGCACGGCGCTGCGCGTGCGCTCAATGACGCGGTTCCGCTTGCTGCGCCGCTGGAGTTCGCCGGTGCTCGCTAGCGTCGACACGGCGCAGCATCAGGAGGAAGAGCAGACCGCCGCGCGGTCATTGGCTGCGTACGAGCGCCTCGGCGTGCTGGGCGTCGGCGGCGCCGCTGTGGTGTACCTCGTGCGCCATCGAGAGTCGCGCCAGCTCTATGCGATGAAAGTGCAGTCGTGTCCGATGCAGCAGCCGTGGCCGCGGCGCACGTTCCACGCGCGGAAGGAGCAGTACATTTTGCAGATGCTGCGCCACCCGTTCGTCTGCCGGCTCCACGAGGCGTTCCACGACAGCAAGCGGCTCTATCTCGTGCTCGAGTACCACGTCGGCGGCAGTCTGGCCGACGTACAGGCGTTCTGTGGCGGCGTACTTTCCGAACAAGCAGTCAAGTTCTACGCGTCCGAGATCGTGCAGGCGCTCGAATACGTGCATACGATGGGGTTTGTGTATCGCGATCTGAAGCTGCAGAACGTACTCGTCGCAGTGGACGGACACATTCGGTTAACCGACTTTGGCGTCGCACATGAGGGCTTCCCCGTGGACCCGTCAAGATACTACACGCTGGAGGGCACGAAGTCGTGGACGGAATGTGTGACGAAGGCATCGACAGCTAGCGAAGACGAAACCCCGACCGTGGCAACAACAGCAACAGCATCCACGAGCGGAGACGACGGGGTCAGTGAAGATGAGCTTGAGACGCAGACTACCTCAAGCGAGATTGAGTCCGACCATGTCGACGAATGGGAAACGGACACCGCGGGCGACGAGTTCCAGTCCGCGCCGCATCTGGGTGGTGTGGACGACCGCGTTCGGCTGCGGTCCAACTCCTTTGTGGGCACTGCGGACTACATGCCGCCAGAGATGATCCAGCAAATGGTCACACAGTCATCCGACGTGGACTGGTGGGCGCTTGGCTGTCTCCTGTACGAGCTTCTGTACGGCGTCTCTCCGTTCCGACAGTCTGGCGAAACGTCGACGAAGCAGCTTTTTCGCCGCGTGCTGGTCGGTCAGCTCCAGTTCCCGCTATTCCCGCGTGTGAGCGAGAGCTGCAAGGATCTCATCCGTCGCTTGCTGAGTGTCGACACACGGAAGCGCCTTGGACACCGCCACGGATCTTCCGAAGTGAAAGCCCATAAGTTTTTCAGTGGGATTTCGTGGGCATACCATAGCTGTGAGGTTCCAGTTCGCGTGCGACAACGGTGTCCGAGTTGTGTGCTGGACCCCCAGCTCAACGCCATTAACACCCCACCGTTTGTGGACGGCGATCTGGACACGGATGATGTGGTGTGGCATCACTGGCATGAACAGGTAGCGATCGATGGGAGCCCGTGCGACTGCAGTCTCACGGAACACCGATACGAGCGCGAGACGTCTCCACCCAGTCGATTCCAGACGTTTGTGCGGTCTCAATCCGATCGCTTCGCAGCATTCCGAGTCGGTGGAAAGGCGCTTTCATTTGCAAGAAGCGACTCGATTCTGTGATAAGCACGCTAGTCTATGATCATTTGAACGACTTATTCTATGAGATGTGTCTTATTAGTTTTGTGGGTGCACAGGCAGACGCACCATTCGGAGATCAACATGATGGGCAGTCACCGTGGAGCCGTGCAACTGCTGCTGTTGATCGGTGATGAGAGGGATCTCCTTGTCTCCGGACACAGCGTCTTGCTGGGAGCTGGCACGCACGTCAATGAAGAGGTCTATCCAAGGGGCCTCAGTGCTGTCAGGAGCCGCAGCGTACTTTGTCAGCTCTTGAGGGGCAAGCGCGATTGCCCAGACGCGATATTGAGTCAACTTCCCGTGAAACACGTTTGTGACGGCAGGCGCATCTGAGTATGGTCCAGGTGAATGACCAACGTGGAGGCGTGGTCGACGCACTGTGGTAGGAATGGAGACCAACAGGTTCCCAGAGTCCACGACTTCCCCGTCTACCACCAGTTTCACGTGGGCGTTCGCGGCATCGACCACTATGGCGATCTGGTACCAGCGTCGAGCTCTCAGAGCAAACTGAGTCATGGTCAGCACACTCTCGTACGCGGCGGACCCCAGTACTCGGACTTGCCAAGCCGACCCATCACGACGTGGCACCAACTCAACCCGCAGTGAGTGAGTCCACTCTAAGAGCACTTGGACGGGGGCTTCGTGAGAGTTCTTAGACTTTGGAGGCTTCTCAATCCAGAGCGACATGTCGAGTGTGAGCCCGGACATACCAGCAGGCTGCCTGGTTTCGATCGTGACCCGCGACGATGCGCCATCAAACGCCATCGCAGACGCAAAACGGATGGGCATGTCGCTAGTAGTAGTCTGCTCGTCGATGACCAGCTCGCCAGCCTTCGTGTACTCGCCTTTTGCCCATTGGAACCACGTCTCCAGCGTCTTGACCAGTTGTAGCACGACTGTTTGGATGCTAGTGACCTGGCTCGTCACGAAAAGCTCCACGTCGATCGTGAAGATGAACATAGGAAGCACATACCCGAGCAAAGGCTCGTACTCTTGTGCTTGTGAGTAGTACCAACGCGCGCGCTCGAGACTGCGGCCGTTGTGGATCGTCCCGAGGCCCCATTGGCACATGAAGCCGGCGCTGAACAGCGCCTTCGCGTGGGACGGATCCCAGTCCATGGCGCGCAGATAGTGCTCCATCGCCGATCTGTAGTTCCTCTTGGTATACTCGACGTCACCCGCGCGCACCACAGCGTCCACGCTTCGCTGAGCAATGCCCCGCCTCAGAAGCTGATCATACTGTGCGTGAACCACAGCGTCTGATGGAGACGAGAAAACGTAGCGCTCCAAGAGCCACGCGGCGTTGTGCTCGGCGGTCTCGTACCCAAGTTCGGCTGCGATGAGGTAGAGGCGCAGAGCGTGTCCATGCCGGCCGTGTAGGAATGCCTCCGCTGCGTGCTTGAGCAAGTCACGTCCGTACTGATGGTGCTCGGCGACTTGTTTGTACGTCTTCACCAGCGCTGGACAACCGCTCTCACGTTCCCCCACCTGTCGGAATTGTTGCTTTTCCTTCACTCGAGCCAGCTTAAAAATCGAGCCGACGTGTCCGACGTCAGCGGAGGCTTCGAGATACCGGACGGACTTGAGTGGGTCGACGTTGGCCATGATATCCGCTGCGTGAAAGACGCCCTCGGCATGTCCACGCTGAGCTGCGATCTTGAAGTAGTTCATTGCGCGCTCAACGTCACTGGGTGTACCGTCGAATCCACGGAGATAGAGCATTCCCAGACCATTAGCGGCCTCAGCGTGTGCGTTGCCATCGTCCTGCTCCGAGCTCGAAGAGTTGAACGCTTTCTCGTACCGCTCGATTGCCTCCCGAATATCCGTCGGCATCATGGCGAGTCCGTATGCGTGCACATGACCCAGCAGCGCCATCGCCAAACTACTTCCAAGGGCCGCAGCTCGCTCGAGAAAGGCAACAGCGTCGCGTTGCGCAGCTCTATTCACCGCACTATCCGTCTGGTAGAGATCACTGAAGAGAATGAGACTGGCCGTACGCGTCAACAAGCCAGCGTTCGTGGACATGGCGCAGCGTTGCTTCAAGAACTCAACCCGAGCGCGCTCGTCTTCATCGCTATGTGGCAGCTTGTTTTGGTCGTCTGCAAGTTTTACAGGAGTCGGGATCGAGAACACTTGGACGGGGAGTGCTCGGTTCGGCAGTGCGTGCTTGTGGCGCATGACGTCGTCCGCGACGGTCTTGTACTGGCGTAGAGCCGATTCACACGACTTCGGAGCGTGATATCCAACAAGATGGCGGTAGCCAAGCGCCATGGTCGCTTGGATGGAACCCCCGCGTGCTGCAAACTGGTAGAAGAGAGCGGACTCGGCGGGGGACGGCGTCTCGCTCGTCGCAGCCAAGGCACCGACGAGGAACTGGGCGGTCGTGTGTCCCTTGTCCGCGCTTGCCCGCAGAAATTCCTCCGCGCGCGTGAGATTGCCACCGTGATGCAAGTGCCACTCACCGAGATCATGTAGCCATGTTGCGCGCTGCGTGTCGGGCAACGAGAGGCTGCCAAACAGCACAACAGCTTCTTCGACGGACAGGTCGCCGTGGTGGTCGCGGGATTCGGTGCAGTTCACTTGAAGCGCGCGCCAGCGCGTTCCCAGGTCGCTTTCAGCCGCGAGAACGTGGAGCGCGCCGATCGATAGCCACGCCAAGACGATGACGCCGCGCAGCAGAGCCATCGCTGTCGTCTGGCGCAGAGAAGAGCTCTCGAAGCGTGGGAGAATGACGCAAGGTCTCCGATAAACTTGAGGCAGCGTTGCCGTCGGCGCGCAAGAAACCGCGTCACCGTCAGCACATCATCACGCCGGCGCCTCACACACCAGCCAGACGAGTGGGCTGTGGTCTCGTCACTCCACTCCCATCCACGCACAGACGGTTTGCGAGCACAGCGAAGAAACACGATTGGGGAGAAAAGCGATGAGACCTGACTGACACAGAATTCTCAGCATCAGATCTGACTTGAGTTACTTGCCTCCAATCAGATACGTTTAAATTTGTGTTATGGCCAATCATATTAATGCTGAGATGTTGCACTTTCTAGATGACCACCATTCCGCATCTGCATACAGTACTTCTTGCCCATTGCTGTTTGTGCCGCCACCTGGACGCTGCGCACGCTGCACACTGCGGGACGCGATGCTCTGCACACCAGCAGGACGGGTGGGACCTGATGCTACACACGCGTCATGACCAGAACGTTGTGGTTACCGTTGCCGACGCCCTCTGCCACCGGCGCCACTCAACGGCCAACTAACGGGACACGGGCCGTTGCGGAACCCTTGGAACCGCCTCCCCCCGTTGCGATCGGCTACCGCGAGCTCAGAACCTTTTTGGATCTGCACCCACGCTCCAAGCAGCGTACCTACCTCCACGTCTTTCCCTAGCAACTGCCCCACTGCGCAGGATGATCGGACCGCAGCGGCTTTCGCTTCTCGACGGCGAGGTGCTTCGTCGCGAGTACTCGGCGCGCGCCTTGCTCGACCAGGTCGTAGACAAGATTGTCGATGCGTTCGACTTCCCTATCGACACCAAGGCGCAGTCAAGCGTCCGACGTATCGCCAGCGAGAAGAAGAAGACGCCTAAGAGTATCGGAGAGGCATACGCATCGTTCAAGGAGAAAGCGGAGTCAACTTCCACGCCGTGGAGCCTCACCAAGTCTTGGTCGTTCCCTACTATGAAGAAGCAATCCATGGCTGCGCTCATGAACGAGGCGCTGTGTGCGTGGATCCTCAACGCCTCGCCTGACGGTGAAAAGACGAACCCGCTGGAGCTCGGGTGGTCCACGCGCAAACAAGCAGTCGAGCACGATGAGGACCTCGTGTTCCACGGCGACGACCAGGACGAGCTGCCTTTGGAATGCAACTATACGTGTATGACATGCTAGCTGAAGGCACGCTGGAGGCTATAGCGTTGATCGTTCACTACTTAATACAGTCGACGGCGGTCTTTGCGTGCGAGATTCCGTATCACGCGCCGGTGACGGCGTCCCCGCTTTCGTCCTCATGCTCCAGCGCCTCGTAGTCGTCAAAGCCGAGCACTTTGTCCGCAAAACTCAGCGCCGTGTAGCTCGCGTCCATGCGCACGCTACCGTCCTCGCCGTTGAGCTGGTTGTCTTCGCCGACAAGCAGCGCGTCGAGGCAGCTCCGCAGTTCGTCCTCGGTCATCTGCTCGCCCATGTGGAGTAGCCGCTTCTGGAGGGTCTCCCACGTGAGGCTCGGGTGCGCGCCGAGCACTTTGAACGCCTTCTCGATGTCGCGCTTGCCGATGCCAAACACCGGGCGGTGGTTAATGTACAGCTTGATGAACTCGCACAGGTCGATGCTCTCGACGGCCTGCGTGGTCTGCGTGAACTGCGAGTACTTGACCTCGCTCCACATGTGCTGGATCTCCTGCTCGGTCGGGTAGAAGCCCAGCGCGCGCATGACGTTCGGGATCTCCTGCAGCGGGATGCGCGCCGTGATCTCGCGCGCCGAGGTGGCGTTCTCGCCCTGGACGCGCAGCTGCGCGAAATAAAAGTAGTCGACGATCTCCTGGTAGAACGCGCCGTCGCGGCCGCCTTCAAGCAGCGAGAAATACGGCTCGAGCCCGTCCGAGCCGGCGCTCGCCTCGACCATGTCGAGCTCGTTCGTGTGGATCTCCCAGAGGTTGATGACGAGGTCTTTACCACCCGCGGTCATGAGGTAGTTGCCGTCAAACGACACGTCGACGTTGCTGATCTCGCCCGGGTGCGCGATGAGCCCCATGGATTTGTGCGGGTTCCCGTCCAGCGGCATCTTGAGCAGGCCCACGACCTTCTCGTGCGTGCTGTACGCGCAGTACCGCTCGGACGTCGACGTGGCCGCGGATCGTAGCGGCACGGGCACGAGGCGGTTGATGGGGCCGCCGTACGACGGGCCCAGCGTGGTCTTGCGGCAGATCTTGTTGTTGGCGTTCCACTGCTTGAGCTTGTACTCGTCGTTCGCGACGATCAGCATGTCCTCCTGGAGGCTCTTCATCTCCGGGTGCCAGCAGCACGCCGTGGGCGTTGCGCCCTGCTCGATGCGCAGCGGCGACTGCGTGAGCACGATGCCGTCGACGATGCTGGACCGGCTCAGGCAGTACTCGACCAGCGTCTTGTCCTCGGACACGGACACGAGCAGCGGCGTGCCGTCGTTCGTCTGGAAGAACTCGATTCCAGTGATGGGCTTGGAGTGCGCGCGGCAGCGGCCCAGGTACGTCCAGTCCGTGTTCATCGCCGCCTCGTCGTTGGCCGCGGCCTGCTCCTCGGGCGTCGCGGACGACGACGCCGCGCCCTGCGCAGACGGCTTGACGCGCCACATACCCAAAAAGAAATTGGCGTCCACGGCCACGAACAGACTGACGTCGTGGCTCACGCGGATGTCGGTGATCGCGACCTTGGAGAGCCGCAGCATCGTGAGGTCCTCGAAGCGCTGCGCGTGGAGGATCTTGATGATGCCGCTCGTGAAGCCCACAAACAGGCGCTTGCCCTCGGGGCCGAACGTGAGGCACTGCGGGCGGAACTTGTCCGTGTCGAACTTGCGCATCATCAGCAGCCGCTTGGCGTTGTAGTCCCACAGCTGCAGCACGCCCGAGTACGAGCTGATCGCGACCTGCGCGTACTTGGGGTGCGTCGCGAGCCCGTGGATCTCGTCGTTGATGCCCTGCATGAGCAGCGTGCCGCGCCGCTTCTCGGCCTCGTGCTCGGCGAACAGCGACGCGTGCATGCCCACGATGAACGCCGACGCCGTGCCGACGACAAAGTTGGGCACGTTGAAGAACTCCTCGTCGTCGGTCGACGTGTTATCGACGCCGTGCGAGCGCCGCGAGCCCTGGCCCTGCGCGCCGTGGAGCTTGTCTTTGCTGCGCTGGTGGACTTCGTTGGTCGCGGGCGACGTCGCCGCGAACGAAACCGAGAGCACGGCGCCGGCGTTGAGGTCTTCGAACCACGCGACGAGCCGAAAGTCAAAGTCGTAGAAGCGCACGGCGCCGTCGCTCGAGCCCAGCACGAGGTATCCGTCCATGTCGATGATGTGGTTGATCGCGATCTTCTTCGAGTGGTCGACCCCGCCGGCGAGCCGCACGATTTTCACGGCCTTGCGGTCCGGGAAGCGACTGTCGGCGCCGCCGCCGTCCATGTCGTCCGAGTAAACGACGTCCCAAAGCACGAGATCACCGTCTTCCGTGCCCGTAAGCGCCTGCTTCGAGTCGGGGACAAACAGCGACTGCGTGAAGTTGCCGATGACCTGACGGAAGTCCTTCTGCGAGAGCGACGGCGAGTAGAAGAGCAGTCGGTGGTCGGCCCAGTTCCAGAAGATCACGCGCTGCTTGCCGTTCGAGATGATTTCGCGAATATCGTACGTGTTGAACCGCACGGCGTGCTGGACGTCCTCGGTCGCCACGAAGCTCGAATGGAGTGCACCGCTGCCCGCAGCGGGCGACGTCCACTCCCACACGCTCAGTTCCTGACGGAAGCGTGGTTTCTTCTTCCCACTCGTAGCGGACGTCTCGGTTGCGTCTTGACCTGGACCAACCGCGCTCAGCGTTACAAGAAACAGCGCGTCGGGCGAGATGTCGATCGCCTGCACGCCGTACGCGTGGGGCTGGAAGATGGTCTTGATCGGATTGCCTGTGGGCGCGTCCCACACGACAATCATCGACTCGCTGCCGCGGTCCGCCGTGACGATCCAGCGCTTGTCCTCGCTAACAACGCAGCACGAGATCGGGTGGCAGTGGCCCTGCAGCAGCTTCTGTGTGCGCTGCGCGTAGTCGTAGATCACGCCCGTGTGGGCGGCCGTGTAAAAGATCGCACGGCGCGTGTCGGTCGTGAGGTTGTGCACGCCGCCCACGAGGTCCTTGTTGAAGCCGAACGACCACGCGAGCCGCAGCGCATTGGAGCCGTTCGCGTCCGGCGTGGCAGCCGTCGACGCATCGCCATGCTCCCGCGCTGGCGCCGTCTCCGGTGAGGCTGCGGGGTCCATCGAGCCACACGCGATGCTTCCACGAAGCGTCGGACGAGCAGGTGCGCACGGCATGAAGCGGCAGGCCCGTTTCAAAGTACCTACTGAAATAAGGTGACGTGAAG
>JAMFLL010001049.1:0-20975 GCA_027475725.1 Pythium rhizo-oryzae | reverse complement strand
CAGCTGGGCTGACGTTTCCATGGCCCATCGTTGGCGTTGGGTTTTTTCGAATGACAGGACACTCCTCCCTCGGGATAGCGAACGGATGGTCCCAACGCGTGCAGGCAAAGCGGTGCGACACGTGCGGCGTCGTCAAGTGGAATTGGTGGATTCGCCGCCGGTTTACGAACCTTTGCGATAGCGACTGTGCCTGGATCGTGGGTGAGTTGAGAGATGTGATTGGCTGAAAATGCTGTTGCAGTTGGGGAAAAGACAAGCAGAATCGAAGGAAGAACGCGGAACCCCTCCCGTGCGGCCCTGTAGGTAGGCCGTTTACGACACGTCCCTTCGACACGCCATTGCACTGGACTGTAGTGTAAGGTAGGTATCGCCGCTGGGATCAAAGCGAAGCAGCGCGCCTGCTTCTCGATGTGTTCTCCCTCCCCAGTCCCCACGCGCATGGGGCTGACGCGACGAGAACACCTGCCGAATATGCGTGGGTTTTGTGAGTTGCCAAGCGTCATCGGTCGCCGACTCGCGTTCGTCCCCACGTCGGTGCGTGGGCGGATACAAAGATCAAGTGAGTTGCGTGTTTTTTCTCGGGCCACGTCACTGCAGCCGACCCCTGCTGTGTGGCGTGGATTCCGTCGTGTGTTCCACACCAAACGGATCTATCCCGGTGCTGTGCTGGTGTTGGGAAAGGAGCCCACCTCTCTTCAGCCGCGCCATTGCATCACGGCAGCTGGCACGGCAAGCGTTTTGGATGTTGGATCGCTCGGCTGCTGCGTGCTTCTGAAGCACGCACTGTCTGTGTTCCGTCTCTCCAAGCCCCAGCAACAGCGAGTCACCAGTCCGGCCACAAAAATCTCCTAAAATCCGACAGACCTGGTCAGCAGCGGTGACGCACGTGAGGAAGGAGAGTGGGCTGAAGTGACCATCACTCCGTGTTCACATGCGTGGCAGCGCCGGCAAGGGGTCGGGTCTTGCCGCCTGAAACGTGAAGTTTTTTGGATCCCAGAGCCTCGGCTCCGCGAATCACTCGGCGCCCAGCACAAAACTCGTTCTGCGGTGTTGAGAACGGGAAGTGAAGTTACAGGGGGCGGTTGAAGTCTCTCGAACCGCAAGCGGGAAAAGTGTTCCGAATGTGTGCGCCACACCATAGAATCAGGTGCTGGCGGCGTAAAATTCACCGAGCCCTAAATGAAGCTGAACTTGATAAAAATGGACTTGGGAGCTGACGCGAATAGCCAGATGGAGCAAGCACCAAGGTGTGGGCTCTTGAAGTCTCGCGGAGAGAGCGAGTGAACGACGTTGAAGACGGAGAATGGAAGAAGGGGGATGGAGCTCGATGCCGGTGCCGCCGAGCTTTTGTGGGGAGCCCGGCGCATCCCCCTCGGTCGCCGACGCGCCAAGGCACCGGGACGGTGGTCAGCCACGTCAGCTGCCGCCGCCCACAACGCCCGAGTTGAAGAAGCGCACGGAGGAGGATGGGGCGCACCGGGGGAAGGATGAGTCTCCGCAACTGGAACAGCGGGCGCGGTCCCGCGGAGGGATCGCTGCGACGCTGCAGCAGCTCCACGCGGCCCGCGACGACCTGCGACAGCGCGAGGCGGCGGCGCGCGCCGCGCAGCGGGACGCCACGCGCCGTCTCGTCAAGCTCATGCACCTCGACTCGCTGGACCAGGCGCGCATCGAGAGCCACACGGGTGCGTTTCGGGTTCCGATCTCGAGTGTGGAGGCGCTCGGTCTCGTCGCGCGTGGCGCGCGCATTTTCTGTCGTCGACGGGTCGGTGTCTGTGTTCGTTTAACATGGGGAGTGTGGATGTGTAGATGAGGTGACGCTTCAGAACGAAATCAATGCGATTCTCGCCGAACTGCGGCGCGTCGAAGACCACTATCAGTGCAAAAAGAAGCAACTCTCGTCGATCCCAGACAAGTGAGTTTGTGGCCTGTTTGTGGGGATCGTTGCTTGATTTGGTGGCTCACTCACTGCCTGGTAGAAATGAACGGCATCACCAAGTTCAACTGGCCAAGGAGACGCGCGATGGGGCGGCTAAACCGCTTCGAGAGCGACTGAAGGGGCTGGATCCAACTGCATGGTCATCGGTGTCGTCCCAAAAGCCTCGCGTACATGACGCCGTGCGCTTGCCGTCCTTGGGAGCTGCTCGCGAGAGGAAAGTAAACTCCGCGACGTATCGTCAGGCCACGGACCAAATCCGAGAGCTCCAGAAGAGCCGCAAGACCCTGTTGGATCCATTCATGGCAAACTTGAAGGTGAGCGCTCTCAGTCCATGGATGCTTCTCCTCGGCACAAATATCGAGCTCTAAATCTGAGATAGTGGTGCGCTAGATGGCCAAGCTGTGGCAGCGGATCAATGACGACGAACGAGCGCTGGAGAACTTTGAGAAGGCGCTCAAGAGTCTGAGCGAGAAGGACAAGAGTAAGATACCAGAAGACGAGCTCGATGCCGTGCTTGAATCAGAGCGGCGAAGGGTAGGTGCGCATCCCTCAGGTCGGTTGTCTTGTTCGCTGTACTAACCGAGGCACGGATCGTAGAAACGAGAAGCCCTCCAGTATTTGTTCATGCGATCATTACAACTAAAAGAGCGTCCCGAGACTGCCCGTGCGTGTTCAGTAGCCCTACGCGTCTCTCACTCCTGAAGCTTGTTGCCAGATTCTCACGTATTGCTGGTCCCTGTAGAGATGATGAGGCAATATCTGGCACTCTCTACGGCTTGCGAACGGCTCCCCACTGTGACCCATCTGGAAGAGATCCTGCGCAACCAAGAATACATCGAAGATCCTACGCTGTCGACCCCAGAAGAAGTCACCACAAGCATTCTGTGCTCCAAGAGCCTTGGGCCGTGGGTTTTGGATGGTTTCACATGTCACTTGCCCAACGCATTCGGACCTTTAACGTGCGAGCATGCTGCGTGCAGACTCACGGATCTCCGGTTCGAGCTTCTGCAAGAGCTCCTCGCCGCGTCGCCTCAAGACCCATGTACGTGTCGCACCTGCACTGGCCACTGTGGCGAGCAGCGTCCTGACGATTGGTCGTTCGCAAGACTTTGTCGAGGCGGTCGCCAACTTCCACGTGCGGAAGCACGATTTCGAAGACGCCAAGACCGCGTGCGATCGCTTCGTGAAGCTCCCCGAGGTCAAGCGGATACAGCTCTTCGCGAGCTTTGCCGAGTTCACGCCCTCATCAACCCCGCCAACACGGCACCCACACCACATCGCACAATAATTGTGCGAGACCAATAAATATGGGTGAGCAAATCGAGAACCGGTTCTGATTGGACAGTCGCGCTCGCGATCTGCATTCTAAGCATCTTGATTGGTCGAAAATCCCGCGGTGCTCTCTTCCGTGTGTCGCAGAAAATGGCGACCGTCAAAAGCGCCATCGCATGGGCGGCTGTCTGTCTGTTCCCCCAATATGGCTGTCTGTTCCGTTGGAAAAAAGGGGCCCGTTTGTGTTGTGCTTCCCCCACACACGGCAGCCCCAACGACAGCAAGAGCCGCTTCCCCTCCCAACGACAGCCCGCGTTGGGGGAACATTCTGCGCGCCACGCGACCGACCGCAGGGGAAACGACCGGCATTAGCTTTCCCCGCACGGCCCCAGGAAACGCCGCCGGTGCATCGACCGGTTCTCTCCGTGCCGCCGCCGCCCGTCGCCCTCGCCCCCGCCGCGGCGCGTGCCCCGCGTGGACTCGACGCCCGTGCTCATGAGCGCGCGCTCGGCGCTGGACGCGTCCGACATCATCACGCCCGACGGCCGCATCGTGCTCACGCCCTCGCGCCGGCTCTCGGACGACGCGCACGACCACGACGGCACGGCCGTGTACGAGCAGGTGGGCACGCCGCAGAATGATCTGACGCGCACGACGCCGCTGCGCGACCACGGCGCCGGCCGCGGCTTCCACGCGCACTCGCCGCCCTCCAAGGGCTACTCGGAGCCGCTCATCCTCGGCGAGCCCCCCATGGGCCAGCGCCGCACGACTTCGCGCAGGTTCGATCGGTCGAAAACCACTGGCGGGGAGGGGCAGACCAATGAGATCTCACTCGGTGCTTGTGTTGTAGCTACCGCTCGGTGCCGCACGCCAGCACGGCCACCGGCTGCGCGGGGCTGTCCCGACGCGCGGTGCGCGTGCTACACTTTGTGTCCAGCTCGGTGGTCGCGCTGAGCCTACTCGCGGCCGTGCTGCTGCGCGTGAACGTGGTCTCGGCGCTGTACCTGCTGCTGCTCTGCTGCGGCATCCTCCTGTCGTTCGCGTCCGGTCCGCTGGTGGTCGCTACGATTGTGGTCTCAGCGCTGGCGTGTGTTGGCCACATCGTCTATGCAGCGTGGCTCGACCACATGTCCCGAGGCTGGCACGGCGAGCACGCGCTCCGGATCGTCGGCTTTGGCCACATCAGCGACGTTGCGGACGGCGTGATCTATCCGGGACTCGACGCGCTCGTGCTGTTCTGCAGTTTGATTCATTTCTTTGTCGTGCTGCGTCGCGTGCGGCTTCCCGACCAGGACGACGGGTTTGATCTGTTCGAAGAGGCAGGTGCTCAACTGTTGGGGCAAGACCGAGACGACACTCGAGAGACCCGACGAAAAGTTACCACTATCCATGGCGTGGAGGTGCTGGCGATGTTGTTGCTCTTCTTGACGGCGTTTATCGTGCCAGCAGGCGCAACTGCTGTGCTGTATCTGGCGTTGATAATGCTGCTCGTGTCGTGGACGCTGTACGCAAAGAGGGTATCTGTCGAAGATTTTGTGAACGGTGATCCCAAGAAAGAGTTCTTTATCGGTGGAAGGGTGGCCAGATTGCTCTTGGTCTGGTGTTTCACGGTCATCTATACCTGGTAAGAGCGGGTGACGGTTAGTCCTGGCATAACTTTTTGAAAGTAACCATCCATGGCATGCTCTACCTAGGTATATTCTCCAGTTCTCCGACTTGGCGTCGAGCTCGCTTGGCCGCGATATCATCAAGTACGCTGGATTTGCCAACTTCAAGGAAGGATCGATCAGGTGGCAGTACTACACGTTTGCCGCACTACTGTCGCTGCTGTTCGCATGCCTGGCCAAGCTCGTTAGTCTTCACGGTGCGTATCAAAGACTCGAGGCAAGCCGCTCAAACATGGGGGAAAGGACAGGCTTTCCACAACGTCAAGCTTCAAAAGAAGGCAGAGGCGCTGAACTCCCGCCAAGAAACTATAGTGGTGCTGAAGTGATGACGCTGCTGCGTAATCTCCCCTTCAGCACTCGAGTGTTTCTGCATGACGGTGGATCACTTCTTGCAAGCGCGGCCGCCATTGTGTGGTGTGTGTCCTACCCATCGTATGGAAATGCGCCGATGATGGGGTTTGCTCTGCTCACTCTCGGGCTATATGGAGTCATCCCGACTGGACCACTTGTGAAGCTGCTCATCTTCTACAGTACCCTGCTATCAATGACGGAGTATGCCGTCAATTTGACTTGGGATTTCGTCAGTGGTGACTACACCAAGTACGGCCTGAAGCAGTTCGAGTACCCGTTCCTCGATCTTGGTGCGCACAACTTTTGCTTGGTTGTGATCTTCGCCTCGATGCGAACTAGATGGCGCTACGAGAATGTTGTCAGAGCCTCAAAGCAGTCAACGATCGATGAAAGCTCCCGCATTGGAACTACGGAAGGCTCCGCGGGTGAAGAGGAAGACCGGAATAGCATGGATGTGTTCCGTCACATGGCACATATTCGTCGGGTAAGACGCATCTTCTACTTGAAGGCGAGATGCAGATAATCCTCACATTGTGTGGTTACTTAGGGAACACAAGCGAGTTGGAAGGATTTCCTTCCACTATGGCTGCAGGATGCAAAGCAGGTTGTTCTCACGCATCTCGGCGCGCTAGTCTTACTGACTATCGTTGGTGAGTGTACGCTCATTGCACTTCATCAACTCAAAGTTACTAACGAATCATTTCTCTGCTATATTGTTTTTTCTAGCCGTGGTGTTGAGTACTCGCGAGTCGATCTTCCAGGCCGGCTATCTCGTCCTCGCCATGCTCTGCATTATCTTTTTCAAGCATCGGCAGCGACTTTGGAGAGTTTTGCTGGCGTACGCCCTCGCTGTGTGCCTAGCTACTTTCATCCGCAATGTTGACTGCAAGACGAATAGTCAGCTTGAGCTCATCGGTCTTGAGTGCTACAGCGAAGATGCTGAGACGTGGGCTTCCTTGTGGCCCACATTGTTTAGCGCACAGCTACTCATCATTCTCCAGCTTGTATTCCAGTTGGTGATATACGTGTCCAACGCGGATACTATCCAAGAACGCATTCGAACCATCGAATCGAGCCACCAGAACCCAATTTTCTTCGTTTCTCGAATCGCTGTCGAGGTAGACAACTTGTATCGCGTAGTCGGCAGCGTCATTTGCTACATTGCCATCCTGCTCGTCGTATTCAACCACGAAATCATTGACTCGGGCGCACACACGACAGTACTCGGCTGCGCTCAAATGGTTATGCTGCTCATCGTTGTTGGCGGCCACCTCGGAAAGTTCAAGCGTGCGCCACGGAGTTCGCTGCGTCTGAAGCTTTTGTGGTCTTTCGCAATGATTGTTGAAGTCGTCATCTTGGTGGCCCGCTACGCCTTCCACTTCCAAGATGTGTCGAATTACTTCGACAAGCATGTGTTCACAAGCAGCTTCATGTCCTCTCGCGACTTCGGATTGGAGAAGGCGTCATCGAAGAACACACTTTCAGGAGTGTTCGTGTACCTCGCACCAACGGCCGTGGTCATTGGTTTGATGTTTTGGCAGCTTTCATCAATCATGCAAGATGTCCGTCCATATGAAATGCTCGTGGTTGGCCGCAACCAACTAATTGACAAGCTCCTATTCTGGGTTGATACTGTGCGACGAACCCTCATGGCTTTCAGCACCACAGCGCTCGTGATAGTGACGATGAGTGTCGCTCTTCAGCATATCAACGCGGTCGGCGCTGCCTATGTTCTCGTCCTCGTACTGGGTAGACCGATTTCGTCGTGGCAGAAGTTGTGGTTTCCGCTCTTTTGGGTCTCGGTGATCGCGATGTCGGCGAGGTATGCGTACCAGCTCCGATTATTTGGAGGTATCCAGTCAGCCGACGACGGCTATCGCGATGTGGATTTGGGAGACAACGCAAAGTGGTTTGGCCTCGAGCGCCTCGTTGAAGACGGCTCCAACGCTAAGACAAGTATGTGGAGATTGAACTCGGGCCCTCTCCTCGTCATTTTGATGTGCTTCGTACAGCGCATGGCCCAGTACTTCGAAATGTCATTGAAGAAGACACCAGCGGGCTTCGCTCGAGCTCAGCCAACGTCTAGTCAAGTCAGCAGCCAGCCACCAAGCAGTCCAGAACAAATCGACGCTTCCGGTCTGAGAATCTCAGCTTCAGCACAGACGCGAACTCCTCCTTCTCAAGCTGTTGGATCTGCTCGATTTCCTGCAGCTCGTCGAGAAAGCGTGGAAGGTATCCAAACATTCCTGGAGCAACAACGAGTGAGCGACGATGACGAAGGGGGCTTCTTATCTCATATGCGGGACTTCTGCATCGAATATGCTGGTTCAGCCTCCGTGAATGTT
Source organism: Pythium rhizo-oryzae (assembly GCA_027475725.1). Lineage (NCBI taxonomy): Eukaryota > Oomycota > Peronosporomycetes > Pythiales > Pythiaceae > Pythium > Pythium rhizo-oryzae. Next base: position 13,401 of record JAMFLL010001049.1, on the reverse strand, counting down.
GTGATGCTGCTGCTAACAGCTTCCGCTTTTGCGCATCGTGATGTCATCTCAATCGGCTATCTCGTTGCAGTGTATGGGATGATGTACGCTGCACCCCACAATGTGTGCAGGCTGTGGGTCTTGCTGGCGGGCGCCCTTTCCATCATCATTATCGGCGAGTATTGTCTCATCGTATGGCTGCCGCCGTTCGCGGGTATTGAGAAAGAGGCGACGACACCGTGGAAGCATCTTTCGGTACCGCAACAGCGCTGGCTCGCGTTGGGAAACCAACACAAGTGGGCTCTACTTGCAGACTTCGTTGCATTGTTGGCTGCGTACATGCTTCCGAATTCGCAACGCTTGCGCATCGAAGGGCACGGAATCGATATACAAATCCAATCTCAGAACAGCAAACGGAGAAATTCTGCATCGCTCCGTGGGTTTCAAATCGCCGCGCTGTCTTACGACGAAAGGATGCTTGAGAAGTCCAGACAAAACGAGCTTATCGAGTCTGATTTCATGCGGAAGACGAGGTCGTCGGCTTGGCACGCCCTTGTGTACTTCTTCATCCTCGGCTGGTTGCCTTCAACACTGGTTGTCATCTTCATCTGTGGCGCGACACACGGTGGTATCGCATCTTTCGTGTACATCGGCGCGGCAGTGTTTATGTTGTACCGACTCGACGACGCACGGCTTCCAAGCAGCAAATGGATCCACAAACTGCGCAAGTTCAATTGGGCGCACCTTTTCATCATGGTCGTCATCAGTGCCCCGTTTGTCAAGGACGACTTGAGTCACTGTCTCGTCGGGAGTAGGGCTGAAAACAGCTTGAGCATCGGTGATGTCTGCCTTTCCGTCGAAAATCTCCTCGGCATTCAGACGGTGAATGTACCGTCTGGCATCATTGCAATCTTCGTCTTGATCTCGATTCAGTGCGAAATGCTGTCGACACCAACTTACCGCGATGTGTGTCAACACATTCAGCTCGAAAAAATGCAGGCTCCCGCCCGTCAAGAAGAGATCGTCCGCAGGTTTTACAAGGAGCGCACAGCGCAGTGGTTTCATCTCAAAAAGGAGAAGAGTGCAGCTCTTCAGCGGCTGAAAATCATCGTATCGAAGCTTGTTCACAAGGTGGAGGAGCTGATGGATATTGCGATGGGTTTGCATTACAACCTGCCTCCGATGGCTCCGGCGAAGCCAAGGGTTATCGAGTACTTTCAAAACGCGATTAGTCTTGAGTGGGATCCACCAGAGGAGAGTCTCCACAAAATTCGATTCTACCGCATTACGAGACAGCAGTATCCATCACAAACGCTTCTCGGCGATTTCAGCGATGTCGTCGAAGTGAAGGGCGACATAACCTCTGTCAAGTTAGAAGGGCTCCGACCAGGAACATGCTATCAGTTCAAAGTAGCTGCTGTTTCAAGAATGGGGGAGGGCCCCTTCAGCGTTGCCAGTGACCCTGCATCAACATATCCGCTCAATCTCGACGGGAGCTGCACGGCTGGCTGGATGAAATACCGAAGACAGAATGTGGCTGCAACGTGGATGTCAGCTTGGCTCTCGTGGATCCAACCGAAATACCTTCATCGATACGTAGTCATCGATGCACGGAACCTTGTGTTCTACAAGGACGAAGAACTTGCACTGCGCCATCGAAGCAAGAAACGGCGGAAGAAGATCAAAACTGCCTTTGCGTGGAAGGATGTCGTGACTCTGCGTCTCAGTGATACTAAGGTCCAGTACGACGATGTGTCCCCCATGTTGTTTTGCTTCGAGCTCATTGTCCGTCAGGAAGGGAATCACGCGGACATCAAATACGTGTTTCAAGCTGACCTAGCGAAGGATTTTGACCGCTACCTATCAGCTCTCGCGTTCGCCGTCCCACGACACACAATAGATGAGTCTATTTTGCAGTGCCTACAAGACAAGAATCTACCCATTCCAGAGGTTGCGGCTGTGGATTACGACAACGGTATCGACGAGGCTGGTAGCGAGATGAGCAGTGTGACGGGTGATGAAAGCAGTTTTGGAGATGCAGAGGATGCGGAGTTTGACGAACAAACACGCCGTTCGTGGCGCATCCCGCTGTATCGCTGGCTCTATTCACTTCAGGATGCAGCCATGCAGGCTGAAACGATTGAGTACGATCCAGACGATCATGTGGAGCCGACTCTAAGTGAAATTGTCAGTGTGGGGATCAATGCTGTGAGGAGTCGCACCGCACAATGGTGCTATGCAGCTATGATTCTTGCATTTGCGCGACAGGTACAGGAGCATTTGAAGATACCTACTGTCCAACCGATACGCTAACGATTGTGTTGCAGGCGGATGTGCTAAACTTTATCTACATCCTATGCACGTTTGGGTACCTTGGTATCGAAAGCCCGCGACCCTCATCTCACTCCTGGCTGCTTCTTCTCAAATACGTAAGTGCTGACCTTGTTGCTCACCATCGAGGCAAATACTGACTCCGCGGGTTTTGTAGACGTGCACCATCATCTTGGTCAGATACGCATTCCAGCTGCCAATCTTTTGCCAAGGCTTGGGTGGTCGTGGCTATTACTATCCAAGTTTTCAGCCGTTCTGCGGAGCTCCAAAGAACTCAGTTGTGCTCCAGGAGCAGTCGATCCAACCGACAGTCATCCTTGGCATCTTCAAGTATGATGGGGTGACCTTGAGCGGGGTCGACACGATTTTCAAGGGACTTCAGTGGAACTTTTACATCGCCCTCGCGATCCTTTGGCACCGAAGGGAGCTCATCATTCGCGGTCTCTGGGTCGATTCCAAGCAAAGCGAAGACGATGAGGCTGACTCAATTTTCGGCAGCCGAAGACAAGTGAACGGATCGGATCTCTCGTCTCATGACTCAATTGATGAATCTTTCAACTTCGGTGGCGCCGACCGGGTCATCACACAGTCTGTCGCGCATCCTCAGCGGGCCGCATCTTCCGAGCCTCAACTGCTATTAGAACCGGATGAGTCAGACCAAGGGCGCGGAACACAGTTGGCGGAGGAGCTACTCCACGAGTTGGAAGCTGAGGAAGAGCAAAAGCAGATGCAGGCGATGGAGGAGAATGACGATCATGAAAGGGATGATCATCATCGGCGAAGCACAAGTCCACCTGAGTCCTCGGCTGATGACGTAAACGGCGTGACGGAGCAAATTGAAATCGAAGATGTGTCAAGCACGTCGCGCGACCATTACGGTGCACAGAAGGCATCGTGGCTTGAGTCCAGATTTCCACAGGTGGATGCATTCTTTAAACGCGTTGTCTGCGAGCCTCCTGCGCAGTGGGACAAGGATATCCATGCAGCAATCTCCGGATCGAAACCTGGAAGAGACTTCTTTGTGCCGTCGCTGACTATCATGCTCATCGCCGCAGTGTTTGCGATCATCTTTTTCAAACAAATCGGCGATCCAGATTCGAGCGCGTCTCCTACAGCTGCTCAAGTAAAGTCCAGCTCGATGGTATCAGGTTATCTGGTGCTTGTCGTGTTCATCCAGCTATGCTTCATTATCTGGGATCGCGCTGCGTACGTGTGCGGTTCGTTGACATCAAAGATCGTTCTTCAGTACTCCTACATCGTGCTGCTCCACCTTTGCCTGTGGGTGCTCATGCCCCAACACATCGGCACCTACTTCCAAAACCGCCTTGCGCTCGTGCTCTTCTATCTTCTGCATTGTACCTACTTGTGGTTCGGAGCACTGCAAATCCGATACGGCTACCCAGTATTCAAGGGCAGTCGCTTCAACTACACCACGCGAGGCACGTATCAGAAACTGAAGGAGAAGGTGTTCCCGCTTGTCATGATGGCTCCGTTTCTCTTCGAAATGCGTGCATTGCTCGACTATGTATGCATCAAAACGTCGCTCAGCTGGCAGCATTGGGTGCTTCTTGAAGACACTGCGGCGCACTTGTTCCAGGTAAAGCTGGAAATGCGGGGACGAGTGGAAGAGGCCGAAGTATTGCAAGGCAAGAAGCGCCAGCCGATGGGCAAGAAGCTCACGTCTGCAGGTGTTATGCTTCTCTTCTTACTGCTGTGTCTCGTCGGGCCTCTGCTCTTGTTCAGCTCTGCCAACCCCAGTACGGAGCCCAATCGTGTGAAGACAACCGACGTCAGCTTTGGCATCGAGGACTCACGAGGAACAGTAAACAAGCTCTATACGGGAGTGGATATCAACAGCCCCGACTACGAAGGTGATCAGATTGCTGACGGAGCTGTGATGCAGCGAATCACCTACGATACCTTCTCGAGAGATGTGTGGTCCAGTTCCCCTCCGAATCTTGAGCGCTTGGTGTCGCAATTGAAATCAACGGAGAAGCTGTCGTGGATTTTGACCATCACATTTGAGCGCCCAGAGCCGGTCAACTTTCTGACAATTGACATTACGAAGCGTGTCGAGCTAACGAACGAAGATCGCGTGGCCCTCGTGCCGATGATCCAGTTGAGCAGCTCTAACAAGACCGAGCAAGATGCAAGCCCGATTCAGGTCAAATCTATCCTGCCCGCCGTTGTTGAGCTCACAGCTATCAACGGCGTTCTTGAGCTGTCGAAGGAGTTGCGATCAGTAAATATCTCCAAGCGCAGCGTGCAAGGCTCAAGCTGGTGGTCTGTGGAGCCAGTTCTTCGGAATGTCACGAGTGCCAAGACAGGCAACGACCGTGAATTCTGTGACGACGTCACCCCGTTCTGCTTGATCGCAGTCTCAGACAATATTGTGCAAGGACTCAACTCTCTCGGGATCGGCTCGTACGGTATTACCGCCGTGTACATCTTCGTGCTAGTCACTGTCGGAAGTGCCGTTAAGGGTTTTTTCCGCGGGGCTCTGTTCCAGATCCAGTATTCGGAACTCCCTGACCCCGACGACGTGCTGGAGTTGGTGGAAGGCATCTACATCGCGCGTGGCGAGCGCTACGTCGGTCACCTTAAGGACGAGGTGCGGATCTTCGAGACGCTCATTCGTGTGCTCCGCTCGCCAGAGACGCTCTCCAAGGTCACGGGCACAAACGTCATTCACATCCCCAAAGCCAAAGAGAAAATTGACTAGAGGTGATAAGAACGTTCAACAACGCGCGGAAATCTTCATCTTGGGCCTGACCGGTCTCAAATCTCTCGTTTGGTGAACGTGTGTACGAACTGACTACGTGTGACAGACCATGAAAGAATGAAGCCCCCAACGCATGGATTCGCGAGGCGGCTGCCCCTGCTCAACACGGCGAGGGCGAGGCCGTCAGACCAACTGCTGTCAGAGCGTGCCTCAAGCGGCCTTGTCTCCAGCTGGACAAGTTCCTCTCGTTCGTTGATACCTCATTCCAATTTTACGGCCCAACCAACTGCACTCGTGCGGTACGTACCCTACACCGCACCCCAGGTCCTCCAGCTTGCTTTTTTTTGGAGCGAGCCCACTTCCTCAATTGGACGAGTGGGTGCCCGTGCGTAGGAGAAAGCCATTGCTGGAAGCCCCGCACGCGTTCAAGACGGTCATCGTCAGCGCTGTCACTCGATGTCGGAGGCGCATGACCTGCGTGAGGTAGACGAGTTCATCGCATCCATGGACACGGCACACGAGACTTCGTCAGACGCGCGGAGTGGGCCGACTGTATTTCCAGCGACTGCCGAGTCGCCATCGACCCCAGCCAAACCATCAGAAGTCGCAGTGGCAGCAACAACAGAATCCGATCAGAAGAAACCGACGACGCCCGGGCCGACCCCTCGGCTCACTTCACGACGCAGCGACCAGTCGGCTCCTTCTGGGGATTCTTCTTCCGAACAAGGTCTACCTCCCATCATCGGAACAAACAGTGACGCCGCCACAGCGAGCACCAAAGCGTCTGCCGTCTCGCCGACAGGCTCTCCTCGCGTCAGCAACGCAGCCATCGCGAACACAGTCACAAACGCGGCGCTACTCTCCACCTCGACAGCAAGTGAGCCACTCGGTGATCTTGACGCGCTCGCTGAATTGCTTAGGTCCGACTCGCAGCAGCTCTCGACGCTCCCGGAGAAGCGTGAGAGCTTTACCGACCGCGCGAGCGCCACCGAGTCCATCGACAAGGCCTCGGCGCTGCCCCCGCTCTTGTCGTCGTCCCACAAGTCGCTTTCGTTCGCGGCCCCGCACGGCCACTCACAGTCCGCCGGCGCGCGTCGATCCACGATGCTACAGAAGCAAGGCAGCCTCTCGCTCGCGGGCTCGCGGCACAACTCGGTCGAGGGCGGCGAGCTCTCGCCGCGGCTGCTGTACTCACCGCGGAGCGCGTCGATGCTCGGCCAGCAAAACGTGTCGCCCTCGCGGCGCCGGCTGACGATCGGTACGCACGAGATCAGCCACCACGCGCTCGAGCGGCTCGGCGTCAACACCGACATGCTCAAGAAGGAGAAAGGCATGAAGAAGCTCGGCATCTCGGACCTCGACATAGAGCGGTTCGAGGAGATCCGCCGGTACAGCGGCGTGCCGCACAATCTCCAGCCCGTGAGCAAGGTCGAGTTCATGTTCGGCTTCACGCGCGAGCAGCTGCAGCGCGTCAAAGCCATCAACCGCCTCGGCACGAGCGAAGAGGAAGTGCAGGACGAGTACTCGCGCCGCGTCTCGCGGCTCGGCGTCCACGACGTGCCCATCGCGCAGAACTGACCGACCCACTCGATCTCTGCGGATACACAACGGATATAACCGGAAGAAAGAAGATGAGGAAGAGACATCGACCGACTCTACTGCGATAGGAGTACACGCCGCGCGTGGACACCACACGCTTAACACCGCGCGAAGCGTGGGGAAATGGAGCGATCCTCCTGCGCTCTCCATATCACACCATTTCGATCTTCGAGGCGAAAAGTCGCCATATTGGGCTGGTCAGTAGGCACTCTTTCGGGGGGGACTGTACCGGTATCGAGTCAGTTCTTTCGTACTTAACACGATAACACACAGTACGTGATCGTTGTGTCACGTGGTGACGGTTTTGTTTCTCCACCCCCGGTTTAGTCCCTTTCGTTGGTTTTTCTCCCATCACACGTGTCCCCTCAAACCCAATATTCCCAACGCCTCGGTTCCCAACGCCATGGAGAGGGGGCCGCCGCCGAGCCGCCTGCAGGCGCCCGCCGTGCGCGCCGCGCCGGCCAAGCGGGGCTCCGGCGGGGCCGCTGGCCAGGGGCCCGTCGCGCTGCGGCGTCCGCAGCCATCCGCAGCCGCAGCCGCAGCCACAACCGCAGCCGCACGCCGGCCGTCGGCGTCGCCCCGCAAGGACACGTCCCCGCCGCGGCTCGCGCTCCATGAGCTCCACCACAACGCTAACAGCAGCAGCAACGCGCCGCCGGCGACGACGACGTTCCTGAGACGAGGCAGCGGCCGCACGATCGCGACGCTCGGGGCCCACGCGGCGATGACGCCGCCGCCGCCGCCGTCGACCACGCGACGGAGAAGCGGCGGCTCGCCGCGCGGCACCGGGCCGCCGCCGGCGGCGAACGGCAGCCAGAGACCGGCCAGCCACGGCACGCCGCTGCGTGCGCGACATGGTTCGAGAGACGCCGCGTCTGCGGAGCTGCTCACGGGGAATAAGATGGCGACAACGCCGAATAAGACGGCGGATCCGAGGGATCCAGCCAGTGACATCGTGGCGCCCACGCCGCTCAGTGTACGTTTTGCGGGTCGCGTTGCCTGCGGGATCTCTGTGTGTGTGTGTACGGACGGGCAGCTGACGCGCTTGGTGTGATGTGATGTGATGGGTGCGATTTTAACAGCCCGACGCGTATCTTCGTCAGCGCAAGCGGTCTGCCGACATGATGGACCCGCAGGATCCGGCGTTCCGCGCGTTGGCCCATGGCGCGCAGGTGGACGGGGATGAGGTGGACGAGCCGCCGATGGCGACCATTGCCAACGGCGGGGGCCACGACGCTCACGCGTTAGTTGCCACGGGGCCCATGACCCCGCCGCCGCCGTCGCGCACTGGGAATGGCGCTTCCCATGATATCATCGCGGGTGGTGCTATGGAGCCCTTGTCCCCGCGCGACCCGAAGCGGCAAAAGCGACTGACGCGCTCGCCTAAGACGCCACTGGGGCTGTCCACGTACGAAAGCGAGGAAGGCGGACTCAGTGCTACGCAGCGCGTGCGGCTGAGTCTCTCTGGGTACATGACCGTCGCGGGCCTCACGGGCGTGGGTTCCGCACGATCCGGCTCTCGTCGCGAGAGTGGCGCTGGCAATGGCGCGCAGGACACGACCATGCTACTCTCCAACGGAGACGCCCAAGCTTCTGCGGCATCGCCAGACGTGCACGCGAGACCGCGACCGAAATCGGCTTCGCGGCTGAACGAGTCGAGGGCATCGCTCGCGCGCTCCAAGTTCGCGGCATCGCGATCGATGAGCGGACCGCAAATGGCGTCGGCGCTGCTGCCGTCGAAGAACGCGGTGGACTGCCTCATGGGCTACATCCGCGAGCTGCAACGGTCGGAAGCAATGCTGCGCGACCAGCTCGAGAAGATCCGCAAGCAGCGCCACGAGGAGCTCTCGCACTCCACAGTGCGCGTGACGACACTGGAGAAGACGCTTATGCAGGTCGAGAGCGAACGCGAACGCGAGCGCAGGGAGCTCGAGGAGCAGCAGCGCATGGTCCAAGCGCTCACGTCCGAGGTCGCGGAGCTGCACCAGGCGTTGACCACGCAACAACCGATGCCGTACTACAGCAATGGAAGCGCGTACGATCAAGATGGCCAATCACAGTGGGCGGGAAATACGAATGGTGCGCCTGCGTATAATGAACCACACGGACTTCCTGAGAGTTCGTACGTCACGCCGCCACCGTCCGGCTCGAGCGGTCGACAGTTCCTGCGCACACAGCAGCAGTCGTCGGGTGCGGACGAAGTACCCGCGACCATGCAAACACAAGAAACCGCGTGGACGGACGAGCACGCAAGCTGCTACCAGTCACACGGACACTACCAGTACCAAGAACCGTCGACGATGCCACCTGCAGACGATTATGCGCAAGCGGGTGGGTGCTGGCCCGACCACAATGGCGGGACTGAGTACTATCAGTACCCGCAAGATTCGGGTGTGTTGCAGACTGAGGACCTAGCGCAACCAAGCGAATGGCCACACCAACACGCGCAGTACAATGGAAACGAAGGCATCTACGATGGAGTCGTGGGTGGCTCGACCTATCCTGCGATCGAGCCGCCGATGGTGCCGATGTCGCCCGTCGCGAAGCTGAACGCGTCATGGAGTCCACAGGACTCGAAGGGTGTGCAGCTGCAGGCCGAGGCCGCTCCGCCCATGTTCCGAGTCGCTCCCCGTCTGTCGGATATTATTTCGCCGTTGTCGCGGTCGGTGATCGCTGCACCGGTGACAACAGACCACAACGTGCTCAAGCCCGTAACGCCGCAGGCGCTGTCGAACCTGAAACATCCTCGTGCCGGTGAGGCCACGCAGAATGCTGCTGACCAGGCGTTCATGATGACTCCGTCTCCCCTTGGCCCGCCGGCGTTCAGTATGAGCGGGCTCCGCTCGGGTTCCGATCGAGAATCGACGCCCCCGCCATCGTTCAAGGCGAAGCGTCAGGCTGGAAGCTTGCCCAACGTACACACGAATCCAGTTCTAGACCACGTCCCTGGGCAGGAAGAGCAGTTTGTGCCGGCAGAGCAGGTGTTCAAATCATTTCAAAAGACCAAGACGCCGAAGCGCAAGGTGAGCCCCATCGTGCGGCTGAACGCGGCCTGCATTTGGTATACTGATACTTGTTTTGCATTGCGCAGACGTCCACGACGCCATCCAAGGCGAGTCTGACTCTATCAAAGGAGGCTTTGAAGGTATCCCTGATCGAATTCTTCACTGCGGTGGACAAGACGAAGCTCCGTATGGTAGAGGGGTACTCGCGAAGGTACCAGGGAGAAGAAGCCAAACTTTTGGCTGATCTCACCAAGAAGTACGGCGCCCAAAAAGTCGCCGAGCTGAAGCGCAAGTTCGAGAACGCATCGAAGCCCCCCAGCTCAGTTGAAAATGACCTTCAGTCAGTGAGCCCTGAGCAGACAATGGAAGTGGTCGCATCAACTCCTCCGTTAACAGCTCCCTCGCAAGTGTACACCCCACCCGTACAAGCTCCGGAGACCGACGGTCACCCGACAGAGTCAGCTCAGGGGTGGCCTCCAGCGCCCGACTATCATCAGACGGAGTCGACCGAGATGTGGGCTCAAGCGCCCGCGTCGATGCCTCTCAACCCGGAGACCATCGAGCAGCCACTGCATGCGTCACCACCGCAGGCATTGAACGCCCCGTTGGGTTTAGATGAGTTAGCCGCGATCAGTCCTACACCTGTTGATCATCAGGGACTACCATCAACTGCAGTGTCTCACGCAACAGTGGACACTACCGCTCCACCTCTCGCCTCGCCGCAGTCCAATAAGGTGTCGCCGAACAGTATCCGCCGCGGCCCTCCTCTTCCGTTCGCCTTCGAAGATTCGCCCCAGTCACCGCCGGAAGAAGCTGCACCAGAGATGCTGCCGCCACCGCAAGTTCTGGTGTCGGCTCCTCCTACCATGATGGCGCCGCCACCCCAGGCCTCTCAGTCACCGACTAGGAAAGCTGTGTCGTCGCCGCCGAGAATCGCCCCGAGTCCACCTAGAGCCCCGCCTCCGAGTGAGCGTTCACCAGCTCGGAATGGAAGTGTGCTTCGCCCCAGAGTCACACCTCAGCGCCAACACCCACCGTTGTCGGGCGTGATGGCGGCGCAGACTCTTGGTGTCCCCCCGATGCAGCCACCACGACCTCTGCAAATGAACGCCACACCGTCTACTCCAAAGCCAAGCAACGCACCGGTGACGTTGGAAGGTCTACTTCTAGAGTTCTACCGTAAGCATCAGCCAGACCATGCCAAGAATGTTCCGGAGCTCGTGAGACTGTATACGGGGAAGGAGCGTGAGCTGGTCTCACTGTTGAAGAAAAAGTACGGAGCGCTCAGCGTCAAACGCCTGGAGCAGAATCTCGAAATCCTGGAGCAACAAAGTTCGGCTGCTGCCGTCACTAAAACTGTCGCAAGATCTTCATCGGGAAAAGCGACCGCATGTAAGGGCGAGAAGAAGCAGAAGTCGCGTGGCTGCCTTGGAAGGATCCTGTTCGTTGTGCTGAAGCTGATTCTCATCCGCGTGGTGGTGACGCTAGTGATCTTCGGTGGACTGGTCGCGTTGGATCGTGCCCAGTGCCAGCAAGATCACCCTTCCGATAAAGGCACCAGTGGCGTGGATGAGTGCTTGAAACTGTCGAAGGATGTCGAGTTGTTCGAGATGTCCCACATCGTGGAATATGTGCAACGCGTGGAATCGAGAGAGTGCTTCTGTGAAGAGTGGAGACTGCGAGAGGCGAGAGTGTCGGACGAGCCGTCGGTAGGCCGCGCGCTGGATCTAGTGAAACTCGTTCCGTTCAGCCGCACGATCGCCGAGCCGGCGTGGCTGGGCTTCGTGGGCAAGTACCTCCCAAATCTTCCGTACAGCGAGTACTATCACTCGTATGCGAAACCTGCCTTTGTAGTCGGGAAAGAGTATGCTGTTGTCGCTGCCGAGCACGCGAGAGAAGGTTACAAACAAGCGGTGACCAGCATGCCGGAGATGCCGTGGCAGGAAGTGTACGAGTCGCACGGCAAGCCCATGATCACTGCTGTATATCAACAAGTGAGCGCGCTCCCGTGGAAGGAGTGCTATGAGCAGTTTGGCAAGCCCGCGATTGAGATGACTGGTCAGTACGCAGTGATCGCGTTCAACCATGTCGGTCACGCATGCAAGGTGATGTCGGTTGCGGTGGTGGACCAGTGGGCCCTGCTCGCCGAAATGTACAACGAAGAAGGCGGTGTGAGCTTAACTCAGGTGGACTCGGCCTTAGGCGAAGGGGCGAAGGTCGTGAAGACCTCTGTTGATGCGCTGACCAAGGCAGCGAAGGCATCCAAGTCACTCGCTGAGCCCCACGAAGTCAAGGATGGTGAAGCTAGGGCTGTCCCTTCGACAGAGCACGAGGTGCCGGCATCGCAGGATGATAAAAGTGGCGACGCGTACGGTGTTGGTAGCGTTAGTGTGCCAGCCGATGCTGAGCCTTCGCACTCCACTGCTGCGCCTGTGGAAGTCACCATCGAGCAAGCTGGCCTGGACCTCTCCTATTCTGGCCATTTGGATACCAACGCCGAAGGTAGCGAAGCCGAGGATCTGGAAGCTAGCTCCCTGAGCACCAGCGAGCTGCTTGACATTGAGGTTGTTGTTGATGCGACCGGCAACTTGATTGTTGACAAAAAGGTTGCGGTGGATGAAGCGACACACTCTGTCACGAAGGTTCATAAAGCGCCCGAGGGAACATATGAGGCAGTTCCCGACGTCGAATCGGTGGACGAGACGGTTTATGCGATGCCTGAACAAAGTCTTGATGTGGAACCTATGGTTGCTGTCGAGGGTCACCGCGCTGGTTCTCCGGAGCGTTTGGTTTACGACGACATTGTGGTGGAGACAGAGCAAGAGGTCGATGTTGAGCTGGCGGATCTGGATGAGCGCGTTGATCAGCCTCCCACTGATGACGACTCGATGACTGCGCAAGTACCCATCACTGACGTCGCACCAGCCGAGTTGGTCGATGCCACTGAGTCTGAAGAGACGACTGTCGAGCATACGGCATCCGAGTCGCAGCAGGCCGACGTGGATATCGATACAGCCCCGCTTCAGGAGATTGTATCGGACCAAGAGAGAGAAAGTGACTTTGATAGCCCGGTCAAAGCGTCCGAGGAGTCAGTATCGGTGGGCAACAGCGAAGTGCCCGTTCACACTGAGACCGTGGACGTCATGAAAGCTGAAGAAGACGTGGCACCAGAAGAAGTCGAGTCTGCAGGGACCAAAGAGCCGCTAGCGAGCAACCATCGGTCCAACGGAGACCAAACGGTATCAGACGGAAGTTCGCTACGTGCTACAACATCGGAAGAGGAGGAGGCTCTTACCGACGCTAACCACGCGACGGAGGAAGATCTCAGCTTCCTCGAGGATATGGACGGGCTGGACCCGCTCGAGCTCTTAGACCTCGCGGACATGGCGGCCGCGCAGCTCCACAGCATCAATTGATCATTGAGTGTCGAAGCATGGGGGTTTTCCACTGGCTGTACAAAATACAAGTAAAGCTATAATAGACTCAACACCGCATGGGTTCGACCAGGACGCACGAACTCAAGTCACCAGTCGAGAGGAGCTAGAAGTTACCATCTAGTGCAGCAGCAGCGTACATATATTTTTGCTGTGTGGGACGTGGTTGGTTGGTGCATCGACGGGTCGGGCGGCCACTCGCTGCGCTGACCTGCGCGACTGGGACAGAGGGCAGAGTACTACCAAGTATCGAGTGGACTTGTTGGTTGGTTGGCCGGTTGGCCGGTTGGCTGGGTGGCTCGTTGGCTAATTGGCGTAGGTGTTGGTGCCG
>JAMFLL010001048.1:7733-20975 GCA_027475725.1 Pythium rhizo-oryzae | reverse complement strand
AAAAAAGGGTTCAAACAAGTGCCCACGTACTGTGTGCGGTAGACGAGCTTGCCATAGGATTCATAGTCGGTGCAATCCTTGTCATCATAGTCGGTGTAGGCCCAAACCGACACGGTGCCGTCGGCGGCTGCGCACACGACTGCCCCACTCTCTGGCACAATGTCAACAGCGACGATGGATGAACCGGAGCCTGACGCCGACCGCTCACCGGGCGAGCGCAACACGCCCAACTCATACGGATCCGTGACGTTGAAACAGTTCCAAATGCGCACAGTCGTGTCGTCCGAGCCCGTGAGCACAAAGCATCCGTGGCGGCAAATGCTTGAGACAGCGTCGTCATGCGCCTTCCAGGCCTTCAACACGATCTTCTTATGGAAACTCCACAGTGCGAGGAACCCCGTCTGGTAGCCGATGACCAGAAACTCGCTACCGCCGTTCAAGTTGATGTAGTCCCCCTTGCAGAAAAACACGGCTGAGATCTCTTCGCGTCGAGTGGCGTCACTGGACAGGTGGATTTGCGCTGCCCCCGAGAAGCTGAGACAGTCGGCGTTGAGCTCCCATAGAAACAAGTTCCCATCCACGTCACTCGCAAACACGAACTCCTGGTCGCGCACCATTCCTGTCGTGAGGCACGTGACTGCGCTCCTTGAGGGCAGAGGCGCAACCAAGGACTGGCCCGTGTGGATGCTCCAAGCCTTCAGAAATCCACCTTCGTGGCCTGTGATGATCTTCGAGTACCGTTTTGACGGCGCGACGCACGTGATCTCGGACTGCCGTTCTTCAAAGCCGAATGCCGGCTTCATGTCGTACGCATCCCAGCAACGCAGAGTGTTGTCCAACGACACACTGAAGAACCGGCTCGAGGTCGCCATGGTTGAGCTCAACGATGCTTGATTGTGGCTAGATTCAACCAACACCTCGTCGCGTAAAACAGCAAAACCGACGATTGCTTCAGAATGCCCTGTGCACTCGCCGTATCCAACATCGCGACTGATCTTCCACTGCTTCATCATGTTCGCTACACCCGTGAAAAGCCAGTCATTGGTTGGATGCAGATGGAGATGAAGCACCGGGGTTCCGCGCGATACAACCTTCTCTTTCTTCATCCACTTGTCTTCAAACACGTTCCACACGTGCACGAAGCCCATCGCGTCGGCGAGAAAAAGCCACTGGCCACCGCGGACATCCCAGGCACAGCACGTGAACCGCGTGGCGTTGCGATTTGTGATCGTCGAAGACACGGAACCACTCATTGCATCCAGCACGTGGGCTTTGTGGTCGAAACCTAGCGAAACGACGAAGTTGTTCTCGCAGATCAACTGTAGGTGAAGCACGCCGAGCGTATGAAACTGGGTGTGCTTGCGCTTGAGCTTGAACTGGATTCGTGACGGCAGCCCCGTCAATGGGGCCGTGGCCTTGGAACTGACGACTGAGGTTTCTGCCGAGTGGTCGTCATTCTGGGATAAACCACTCGTGTAGTGCGATACGTTGCCCTCGGAGTCCCCCACGAAGAGCGAGCACGACATTGCCGCGTCGCGAATGCAAAGACTTGTTGGCCAGCAGCTCGCACTCGACATCGTGATGGTCTGCGCGGCAACGAACCACGGGTACATGAGCAGTCCACGGCCCTCCGCCTGGTACCACACCTTGATGGTGTGGTCGAGACTGCAGCTCACAAGTCCTTGTCGTTGCTGCTGGGTGACAAGCCGCAAAGAGGTGACGCTGGCTTCATGGGCTGGCAGCGTCTGCACGCAGAAGTGGTCGTTGCGATCACCGTGAAGCTGTTGCTCCGCCTCAGAGCCGCGCCACGGATCCCACACCTTGATTGAGCGGTCAGTAGCACCCGAAAACAGCAGTCCATCTTTCCCCAATGCGGCGCTGAACTCAAGTGCGAGTGCTGCTCCGTTGTGTCCACGCAACTGCGAGAACTATGGCACAAAACAAAAACAGAAAATGGCGTCGGCATCGCGCTCGACCATTTTGTACTCGAGAGGAAACGCACATTTAGCGGGGTGACACTTGATGTCTGTTGCACCTTCCAGTGGAGGATGGTGCCATCGTGCTGCAACCAACAGACACGACATGGAAATGTTATCGTGAGTGCACTCGAGGAGGCTATTTGCCTGAATCGCTTTCGTTCAGCAGCGTACGCGTCCGGCAAAGATTCCTTTATCGGCAACAACACGGAAGCACTCGAACGCCGAAGCCTTATCAACAATCTGTAGGGATTCACATAGTCAGCAGCAATTTGCCTTCGCCTGAGAACAGCAGTACGAACCGGCGGAAGGTATTCCGGAGCGAGCACGTCCGGAAGGCGGCTGCCGTACGTCTTGGCTGTTGGCTCCTCCGGCTGCTCAAGTGTCACTTCCGCCCCATTGTTATTTTGCGCCAAAATCTTCTCATCTCGCTCTCTTTTTGCGCCGGGCACTTTGTCGCGCCCCGCAGAGTCATTGGCGTACACCTCGACGGGAACAAACTCCATTGCTTCGCATGGATTCACCGACTTTTCGATCGAACAGCCACTGAGAACCGCTGCACTCACCGAGTCGCTGCTAAGTTTGGCAACCCGGGCAAATCCGAACAAGTCGTTGTAAGCAGCGCCCAAGATCTTGGACTGCTATCCTGTGGTGACGAGTTCAGTGTCATCTTCATGGAAAGCTCGACAAAGTTTCGCTCCGCGTGTGTTGTGCTTTGTCCAGCCCGCTGAAGCTTCCCCTGCACGCAGCATCGTCACGCAGACAGTAGAAAAGCCTGACCCAGCATACCTCTATTACTTCCCAATACAGAAGTCAGAGAATAACACGTCCAGCACATCTTCGACGTCAATGCGCCCGAGAATACGGCCGATCGAAGTAACCGCACGTCGCAAGTCTTCGGCAGCGATTTCGCTTTGCTCAGGGTAGACAAGAAACTGATCGAGAGAGCGAAGGCATTCGGTGAGGTGTTGACGGTGGCGCTCTCGAGTAATAATCGCTCCACTGGACGCTGTTGACGCAGAGCTCTGCAGGCGCTGCTTGACGGCAGAACCGAGTTCGTCTATGAGAGCGTCTACACCCTCGTTTTGCACGCACGATACGACAAGCACTCGGCATCGAAGGTTGTGCCGCTCAAGCGCTGCCATGATTGGCGCGAGTGATGACTCTCGGGCTTCAGCTTGGTCAACTTTGTTCAGCACCAAGAGTGTATTCTGGTGGCTCAAGTATTGCAGATATTCTTCAGTGAAGAGATCATCGGTATCCTGGATTAACCATCGGAATAGAGACGAATCAGCACTTCATAGAGCACAAGGATCCGCCATGTAGTGCTCACCTGAACATCCATCATAACGACGCGGACATCTGCGTCGGCAGCGCACTGCTGAGCTCGAAGAACGCCCTCTCTCTCGATCACGTCGGCAGTGTCGCGTAGCCCTGCCGTGTCGCTCACCAAGACGGGATATCCTGCGATGTTGAGAGGAACTTGAACGATATCTCGCGTCGTTCCGGCAATCGAAGAGACGATGGCGGCAGGTCGACGTGCAAGGATATTGAGTAGGCTACTTTTGCCGGCGTTGGGTGGTCCCACAATTGCAACTTGTACTCCATTGCGCAAAATCTCTCCACGTCGACCATCTGCGAGGTGAGCACGAATCGATTCGGCAAGTGCTCGAACTCTAGGATACCAAAAGTGATCAGAATCGAATCCATGGGCGCAGTGCGTAATCCTACCAGAACGCACCGGCTAACAGCCGCCATGTAGGCATCGTCAGTAACATCATCTTCGTCATCGCCAAAGTCGATCATGGCCTCTGCGTGCGCGAGGCAGCGGATGAGTTCGTCTCGCCACTGCTCGTACACGTCGCCAATGTCACCCGAAAGTTGTCGAAGCGCCTGCGATCGCTGCGCCTCGGTCTCAGCACTGAGCAGATCAGCCAGCCCTTCGACTTGCATGAGATCGATCTTGTTGTTCTCAAATGCGCGTTCCGTAAACTCGCCTGCTTCGGCTGCACGGCAGTTCTATCCATGGACATCAGAAGCCGTTATTCATCAGTATTGATCACAATCACAGGTTACCCACACAAAGAACGTACTGGAATGTGACTGAGGGCTTCAAGGACTCCAGACACCACCGCGACACTGCCGTGGACGTGGAACTCCACAACATCTTCTCCGGTAAAGCTGCGCAGCCGCACCAACACCCGTGAGCTCTTCCACTCTCTCGTAGTCTTTGCTATTGTGGCTACGCATCGCATGCGAGCGCCATCGTCACCTGTTGGGCTGCGGAAAGTAGAGCGCGAGCGCCTCGTCCAGCTTCTCGTCGGTCGCTGGGTGGTACAAGCTCCGGAACGTCGCGCTATCCAGCCAAACCACTCCATTAGTCCTCCCGTCCGTCAACACTCTGGCGATTCACTACCGCCCTATCTCTCTGGCTCGCACCGTCGCGGCGGCGGCAGCTTGGCCTGCCGCGTGAGCGCCGTCAAACAGGTCTCGGCCTGGTCGCCCGACACGCGCACGACGGCGACGCCGGCCTTGCCCTCGGCGGTCGAGAGCGCGTAGATCGTGTCGCTCTCCAGAGAGCTGAACGCGCGCGCCGCGGCGCTGGTGACGCGGCGGCCAGGCGGCAGCGCGCGCCGCGAGAGTTGCCGCAGCATTGGCCACTTGCTGGTTTCCCTTTTGGCTCGTGGGGAAATGTTGCCGACAGAGTGGTGGTCCGGTCAATCCGAGGGCTGACCTTCAGAAACGTATATCCAAGTTGGATAACATCCGGATAATATGGTATCAGGTAGATGTCCGTTGGGATTGGCTGAAAATAAATCTGAGTCGGGCAACTTGAACCTATGAACCTACGGGGATGGAACAGAAATTCCGACGGGCTCGATTGCGACAGGGAACGCCGTGTTCCCCGACGGAAGAAGCTCATTTGCTCCACCATGGGCAAGCACGTTGCGCACGTTTCGCAGTTCCTGCGCCCGCAGTGGGCGCTGCTGGCGGCCGCGCTGGCGCTGCTCTCGTACGGCTCACCGCTGCTGCTGGACGCACTGCCGCCGCGCACGCCGTCGCCGCGCAAGCCCTTCGACGACATTGGCTCGTTCTGGCCGCAGTAGTAAGGCTACACTACCCGCTCTGGGAGTAGCGAGAGAGGGCTGACGGCGGTGTGTGTTTTCTATTGTACTCTGTGTGCGTTTTGTGTGTTGCTATTGTACAGCATGCGCGAGCACCAGAACCAGACGTCCGTGAGCCTCCACGCCACGGGCACGTCGTTCATCCTGCTGCTCGTGCTGGCGAACCCGGAGCTGCTGGGCGCCGGCGCATTCGCGATCAAGTGCGGCCAGCTCGCGTTCGCCGTCTTCCGTCACTTGGACCACGGCGCGGCCGAGGCCGCCGTGGCCGTCAGCGCGTTCTTCCTCGCCAACAAGTTCCTCGGCGGCAGCTCCAAGCTCGCGCTGACCGTGCTGCTGATCGGCTACGCGTTCGCGTGGGTCGGCCACTTCTTTTTCGAGCACAACAAGCCGGCGACGTTCGTTTACCCGACGTTCTCGCTCGTGTGTGACTTCCTCATGTGGGCCGAGGTCGTCACGGGCGTGACCATCTCGTTCTAGAGCGGTAGCGTCACGCCGTCAAAGTAGTCGAGCATGTCGTCTATCTCGGCAGCCACGGACGACGTGAATGTGTCCTGAGGGCTTCCCGCTGCCTCTGAAATGAGATTTTGAATATCCTTTGGTGGTGTTGGCAGCGAGTCGTTGCTGCCGTCCATGTTGTGGGTTTGCGTCGTGTCGCGCGGCTCCACGCGCGGCGATTTGGCCGGCGATCCCGGCAGCGTCGCCGTCAGCGGTGCCAGCGGCGACGAGAGCAAGTCCAGTGCGACTTCATCCGACACGACGTTTCTCGGCGGCGATCGCTGCAACGAGAACCGCGACCGCGGCGGCGACTTGCTGGGCGACAGCGACAGCGACGGCGCGCGCACCCGTGTAGGCGTCGAGTTCGCTTGCGCGGGCGGCGGCGGCGGCACCGTGGACGAGGCGCGCGGGCGAGTCGGGAGATCGCCCGTGCGTGTCTTGGCCACGGCACGGCGCTGCGGCTTCTCCGTGGACGCCAGCAGTCGGTGGCGGATCTCGTCCACGCGCTGCTGCATGAGTTTGGTCGGCTGCAGGAACGACTTGCTCTCGAGCGCGGCGTGCGCGTGGCGAATGTCGACGTCCGCCGCGCTCTGGCGACGCGCATGCTGCTGCTGCTGCTGCTGGAGTTGCAACTGGTGGGCCTGCCACCGCATCGAGCGACTGCTCTCAGTAGGCCCATGGTACCGACTGCGGCCGACGAGCTTGGCCACGGCCTGCTCGCGGCGCCGCTCCTGGGTCTTGGCGCGGTCGCTGCCGGCCTCGCGCATCTCGAAAAGTGCGCGCGAGATCGGCCGCAGCTTGACGTCGTCGTGGCCTGCCACCTCGACTTCCTCGGTCGGGTCGTAGAGCCAGACGCTGGAGCGCACGCCCGCGCGCGGCTGCTTGGACGACGGCGAGCTGAGCGGCGTGGTGATCTTGGGCACGCTCGGCGGGTTCTCTTGGCTAAGCCACGTCACGAGAAGCTGGCGCGCGTACACGACGCCCTCGAACGGCGGGCGCGTCGCGCAGACCTCGACAAAGTCGTCGCACTCGACGAGCGCGAGCTCCATGGCGTCGGACGCGGGCACGGCGCGCTCTGCGGCCGCGCGGTCGAGCCGCGTGCCGACCAGCAGCGTGTGCATCTGCGCGCTTACGAGCGGCGCCCAGTCGCGCACGACGGCGTCGAACGACGCGTGGTCGGTCACGTCGAACACCAGCACGACCACGTCGCCGCGCGCGCACTCACCGCGCCACATCGCCGCGTCCGCGCACAGCGCGATGGTCACGCGCGGGCCGCCGACGCCCGGCGCGCCGCTCCACGCGTACTCGGCGATCGCCGCCTCGTGCGGCTGGGGCTTCTTCGCCACGCCGCCCAGCGCCGCGACCAGGCTCTTCTTGCCGACGCCGGCGCGGCCCACGACCCATATCCGCGGCGCCGTCGGTGCGTCGCTCGTCGTCATGCGTTGGTGGCTTCGCTGGAAAGCAGGCGATTCGCGGAATGCGACGGCGGCGGACAACGCGGATCCGCGTTTCGGTCGTTCGAGGCGGCGAGCGCGCGAATAAGCCGGTGAGAGAGATTTGTGGGCAGCGCCCCGCCGGCCGGCCGAGAGGGGATGATAAGAATACCTTTCTCTTTCCTGCCAAGAGGCTGCCGCCAGCACCTACGGAAGGGTACGATGGGAGCAGGAGGGAAACCGTACGAGTGCTAGAAGTGCGCACTATCGCACAGAGTTTGGGGATGTAAGAACGGCGGTTCGGGTGATCGCGTGTAACCAGCGTGGCGTGAGTCACGGAAGGTTCTGTGTGCCGCGCGCCATGGAGTCGGAGGCCGACTGCCGCCAGGAGGCAGGGTACATGGCGCTGGCTCACGACACCGCGACCGGAAATGGCTGGGTGTACCCTCAAGGACTGTAACCGCCGTGTCAGGTTTACGCCCACTTGGTTGAACATCCGGCGCCCGCCTGATGGGATTTGGCTCCGATCCAAGAGAGGCGGTGACGCCAGCGGGTGCGGTTCAAAATGGAACCGGGGTACAGCGTACCCGAATGCGTACCGTACGCATTCGGTCTCAACGCACCGTGTTTTGATCACGACGGCAGAAGGTTGCAAAATCAGGTGGGTTTGTGAGGAGGGACGATGGACATCGGCCACATTGCACTCACTGCCTGTGGATCGGTGGGGGGACACGGATATGGGCGCCGCGTCGTCGCTGGAGACGGCGATGGAGGCGCTGGACGACGAGCAGCTCATCACGATCGTCCAGCAGGTGCGTCTAACCACTCCACGCCGCAGTTTGTGCCTCCAATCTGACGTGTGGACGGAATACGGTGTGGACGCCGCAGGCCTATCGCCGGGATGCCGCGCGCATGGACAAGATCTTGGCGGCCGCCAAGGCGCGCCATCTACAAGGTGCGTGCGCGCCCGCACTTAGGTAGTGTTTAGTCCTTCTTGCTGACACATGGTATGCGTTAGCCGCTGGTGAAGTCGTGGCAGCGATGACGGACTCCACCGTGGCCGCCACCCCGCCGCCTCCGCCAGCAGTGGCGGCCGTCGCGCCCATCAAGCTCGTGACGGCGACAGCGGAGCAGCCACCCGCAGCGGCTCCGCCACCCAAATCCGCAGAAGGTGCCTCCAGTGCTGTGTCCGACACTTCGCTACCGTCTACCGCCGCTGGCGGCGCGACGCGCACGGACCGCACGGCCGCGCTGTGGACGTTCCCGGGCCACACGCTGCGCGAACTGCGCAGCGGCTTCGCGCCCAAGAAGCGCAGTGCGCCAGGCGCGGACGACACGGGCGTCGTGGACGCGGATGGATACCAGGTATTGTTCGGCAGCTGCGGCCGCGAGAAGAAGTACGCGCGGTGCTCGGTGTGCTACTTCCGCGGTGTGCGCCGCAACACGGCGCACTACTGCGCGTGCTGCCAGCGACCCGTGTGCGTGCGGCCGCGGACGTACCCGGGCGAGGAGCACCCCAAGATCTGCTGGAACGTGCTCCACGTGGACACGGACATGGTCCAGCGTGTGGACAAGCGTCGCGCGCGGAAGCTCCATGCAGCGACGCTGCTGAGCGACAAGGCGGTGACGAGTGAGGACGAGGAGGCGCAGCTCGGCGGAGAGTCCGGAACGAAACCAAGCAGCGACGAGCAGGTAGAAGCAGCGAATTCGGCGGCCGGGAAGCTGAGGAAGACGTCCACGGGCGGCAAATTGTCGTCGACAATACCGCTACCGCCACCGCCAGTGGTGCCAGTGCCTCTGTCGAAGCCCGATCACATTTCAACATAACCAGACGACGAAAACAAAAGAAACACACACACACCACGGCGAATGGAATGTACTTCTTTGCGAATGAATAGATCGCGAATGACTGGCGTTCGTAGGAGGCATAGATCACGATATCTTGCTAGTATCGTCGACCAGGCGGTGGGCGACCGTAGTTGCCGCGCCCCATAGGGCCTCCGCCGCCTCGCGGGCCGCGGTCGCGGAAGCCTCCGCGGTCTCGACTGCGGTCCCGGCCACGATCGCGACCGCGGTCCCGGCTGCGGTCGCGGTCCCGGCTACGGTCCCGAGCTCCGTACGGGGGCGGTCCCCGATCGCGGCTGCGGCTCCGACTGCGGCTGCGATCACGACCACGCGGCGGGCTGCGGTGGTAGCCACCACCGCCAGCACCACCTGCATATCCACCGTATGGACCAGTGGGCGGGGGCAGGTATTGCAGAGGGCCACCGCCACCACCGCCGAGCGGAGCCGGGCCCTGCGGGCCGAACCCTGAGTCCTTGGCGAACGATACACGCATGTACGAGTCTGGGTACGTGAGGTTGTCGAGGTGGATCAGGGCCGTGACCGCCTCGTCCAAACTGCCCATTTCAATGATCGCGGACTTGAATTTTTTCTGTAGGAACTGGAAGTTCTTCACGTAGCCGTAACGCGCAAACAGAGCGATCAGGGCATTCTGATCACGCTGCAGCTCCATTGGAATCCCAGAGAGATGCAATGCAGGGCTTGGAGGCACAGCCTCCAAAGGGCTGCGGCGACGGTACCGATGAAGAGGTGAGGCCGAGAAGTCCTGAGTGTTCTCCAGCTCAAAGCGATCGACATCGCCTCGTGGCATGGATACCGTTGTGTGTTTCGAGAAATCGATGCGTAGCTTCTTGCCGTACACGACGACACCGTCAAGGTGATCCAGCGCCGACGTAGACTAGCAACAGGTACAAAGCAAGAGCGTCAGCGCCGGCCGGTGAAAGTTTCTCTGGAAACCCAGTGCCTACTCACATGAGTGTCGTCCACGAACTGAAGAAGAGCTGTGTCTTGCTTGCGGAACATGATCTTGACTCGCATAACATCACCGAAGCACCCAAAGAACGTGAATAAACCATTTGGGTTCTGCAACAGGCAAGCGGAACACGACGTTAGCGTTGAGACCCATCAGAGTGGAAACGAAATCGTTGCTGTACGCACCACAAGACGGCTGTCCATGTTGCTGCAAATGAGCACCGGCGATCGATGGTCGTCCGTTCGAATAGCGCGCCCGGTTGAATGCGGAGGCAGCTGTCTCGTGACTGGAGGCCCGACATCTCGGCGGCCATCTCTGCTATCCCTGTCTTGCTGGGGCGGGTACTCATACTCGGATCTTTCATGCGGGGGAGGGCCGCGGGGGTCGTACGGAGGTGGTCCACGAGGATCATACTCAGCATTGTTTCCGGGAGGGCCGCGCGGATCAGGATGGTACGGAGCGCCCATGCCGTAGCCTTGTGGCGGCTGCTGGTACGCAGGAGGGGGGCCGTTTGATACTGGCACGGGTTGCTGCGGTGCGTAGACCCCGGGAGGTTCAAGGTCGTACCCCATGTCCGCGCCGGTAGGATCGCCAGCGGCTGGTCCCGTAGGCAGGTTCGGGTTCGTGTAGTCCCTTGAACGCTCACTGTTGAAGCGTACGTGGAGTTCAGGGTAGCGAGAGAAGGCGACGTGGAGCGTGTTGCAGCCCGTGTAAATGTCGCGACCATCAAGTGCCGCTTGGGCTGCTTGCGCTTGCGCTGCCGACTCCATCTGAATCAGGGCCTTGAACTCGTTGTTCTTCCAGAACGTGATTATTTTCTGGACGTTGCCAAACTTCTGAAACACTTGCTGGAGAACGTCGGCGGTCACGTCATACTCGATCTTGGTGACTGAGACCATGAGAATCGTGGGTGCCGAAGCAGGACTAGCGACGGGTGCCACTGCCGTCTGCGGGGCCGCTGCGACTACTTGCGCCTGTGGGTACGCGTACGGTGGCTGTTGTTGTTCCTGCTGCGGTTGTTGGTACTGCTGCATGGGCGCCGCGGTCGCGCTCGGTGGTGCTTGTTGCTGGTGGTAGCTCGGGGCAGCGGCGCGACGGTGCGGAGACGGAGCCTGCTGTTTCTGCAGCTGCTGTGGCTGGGCACTGGCACCACCATCGCCTTGGTCGTGTCGGCTCGTGATCTCGTCGCGTGTGCTGTATTCGAAAAAGATCTTCTTGCCGCGGACCATAGCGTCCCGCGACTGGTAAAACGTGATGAGGTTCGTGGCAGAGGAGACATCAGGGAGTTGCACGAACGCCTGGTTCTTTGGCGGGATCAGCAGACACTTTTCCACGACAGCGAAAGGGCAGCAGAGCGCGAGCAGCTCACTCTCGAGGCAATCTGAAGGCAGCCCACGAACGAACACGACCTGTGGAGAAGGACACAATCGCGCTGAGGTCAGCATTCCCCCGTTCGCGTCAAAGTGGCCATGTCAAAATGGATTTGCTCCGTACCCTTGACTGCGGAGCAGCAGCTGTTCCTCGCTGGCGCTTGAATGGCGAGTCCGCCGAGTTGCCATTGTCGCCGCCGCGCTTGTTCCCACGGGCGTGACCTGTCGTCATGGTTCTAGGGCGAGGTCGAGGACACAGGCCAGAGGGCGAGGGCGAGTGGCAGAAAGGAGAAGGAAGAAGTAGAGGGCGACAGTAGAGCTTTCAGGCCACGTGTTGGCACGAGGGGTTCGACGTGTCGTGGCTGGACAAAGGGGAGAACGAGAGCATGAGTCCACATGCATTCCACAGGAACACCTGAACTGACGGCGGGACGGAAAGCTCGGGTCGACAGGCAGGCAGGCCAGTGGTGTGATGTAAGGCAATAAGAAACACGGATCAATACTGCTGCGTAGAATCATCTCGTCCAGACGCAGGTTCGACTCATCCGCCGTCGGGAGAACGATCAAAACGGAAACACGTGAACCGTCGTCCGCAGCGCCATGAGACCAACAGAGAGAGAAACACGCCACGCAAATCACGCACACACAGAGCCTCTCTTTCCATTTACCATCCTCGGCCGCCACCTGCAGCGTCGCTCCCGTCCGTCGCGCAATAGAGAAGAGCTACGCACCTCCTCGCGTCGGTCCAAAATGGGTTGGGCCTTGTTTCCTTTCGTTCGAGATTGCGCGCCAAGGGAAGAACCCAGCCAACCAAGGAAAGATATCCAAGGGCGGCTGCGCACAGTGTACGCAAGAGATATAGGTTCACTAATATTTTCCACCAATAGGAGAAATGTTGAATTATTTTAGCCAACCGAAGGCGTACAGCGCGATGGGACGATCCGAACCTGGGTCTCTGAGCTGGAAGGCCTGATCGCGTCGCATGGAGCTGCCGTACGGTACAGGCAGCACCCCAGAGCCATAACGGCGCATGGTATTTTGCGGTGCCGTTTCCATCGCATCGGCCCTCCTGCGGCTAAACATAGCGTTTTCCAAGCCACTCCACTCTCCGTCACTGCCTGGTGGCACGATGTGATTGGACTTTATTCTCGTCCAGTTTCTGCCCGATGATGGTTTTATCCGCACAGGGTAGAAATTTGCCGAGGAAATATATTCCAAGAAAGAGGTCATAATCCACAATGGCGAAGCTGAAACGAGAGGAAGTTATTTATATTATCGACTATCAAGGGTTTGCGGCCGGTTAAAAGTCGGTTTGGGTGTCGTCGTTTTGTGCCACGCTCCGGTGTGACTTTTGAGGGGCGGAGAGCGGGAGCATCACAGTCGACAGAGGAGGGGGGCGTTCCGGGCGGGGGGGGAGGGAGCGAGAGGGAAAGAAAACCTCGCGAGGGCCTCCCCCCTGCAAATAACCCACACACCCACACACACACACGCCTTCGCTCACTTCGCAATTTTGGGTGCCTCTTCCAAGAGAAAGCTAAAGCAGACAACACTCGGCAACCATGGGCATGGCATTTTCGCGCGTGTTTGAACGCCTCTTCGGCAAGCAGGAGATGCGTATCTTGATGGTCGGTCTCGATGCCGCCGGTAAGACCACCATCCTGTACAAGCTCAAGCTCGGCGAGGTCGTGACGACCATCCCGACCATCGGTACGTGGCGCGTATTCTAGAAGGACGAGGGAATCGAGTCAGCGAGCGGGGATGCTAACGTAAATTGCGTTGGTGGTCGATAGGTTTCAACGTGGAGACGGTCGAGTACAAGAACATCAGCTTCACCGTGTGGGATGTCGGAGGACAGGACAAGGTGCGTTCCTTTCCGTCTTTGGTGCTGATAAAGAATTGTGAGCCGTCTCCTGATTTTTTTTCCTCCTCTTGTTATTAGATCCGTCCGCTCTGGCGCCACTACTACCAGAACACACAGGGCCTGATCTTCGTGGTCGACTCGAACGATCGCGACCGTGTGGACGCCGC
>JAMFLL010001047.1:0-20994 GCA_027475725.1 Pythium rhizo-oryzae | reverse complement strand
TGCGGACACTACACTATGCCGTGGACTAGCCACGCTGAGCCTAGCACGTGCCTAGAAAAACACTGTTTTAGAGACAGTGGGTAGCAACGCGATAACGTATATAATGGCGGCGTGTGTGATGGCATCAGATCATGCTGTGATTGTGGACTTTCATTGGATATAAATTGGAACTGCTACATGTGTTGGAGGTTGACATTGACATGCATTGCGGGACGGGTGCAGAATCGTCAGCGCTTCCGATACTGGCACAACTTGTTGTATGCGGTTCCGTACGAGAGCTCTTCGACACGTCTTGCGTGTGTGGTGCTGTATAGACGACCCAAAAGGATGCTATAGCACTTAGTGAAGAGAGCGTCTGCTTGCTCCACCGGCAGGGCTGAGATCTGTCCAGGAATCGTGGGACTCCCGTCACCGGAGAGCAATTTACCGTCCACCACAATACCCTCTAGAGCTTCGAGCACAGCGCTCGCACGATGGTGCCTCATGTGGTGGGCCTTCTGCACATCGTACGCTTTGCTGACCAGTCTGTACGGTCGAATGCCGGTGCTCTTGTCACCGAAGTACCATAGATCCCACATTTGCTTCACGCTGACGCGGACAGGGAACTCCCATTGCGGCGGCACAGAGTGCTGTATCTGACCATCCTTCCAATCCCACGTCCGCCAAGTCTCTTGTAGTGTGACAACAGGGGCTTCAATATCAGCGGCTGCCGTGCGTGCTGACGCATTCCGTATCTCCCCAATCAAATCGGCTCTCAGTCGCTCTAGATCGTTGATGGACACCGGAACAGCGCCCTCGATGACGAAAGTTTTCCGTAGGACGTCCACAACGCGTGTCGCGATAACGTCGGAGAGCTTGTTGGTGATGTGGTCCTCCAGCGCTTGGACCTGGTCGCGCACTTGGCCCAGCTCAGCACCAAAAGTCTTGACTTGCGCCGCCACCGCAAGATGCAGTGGTATCCCTGTCGCTTTGAGGCTTGACACTGGCGATGACCCTGCAGCAAAAACCACACCCGTTCAGAGATGCTCCAGCAGTCTGTTGTTTGTAAACACCCGTGCTTTGAAAATTGGATGGGCCGCATCGAGGTTGGCGCGGAGAAAAGACTCGTGATATATCAGTGAAGCGAGCAAATACGGGAAAATGGCGTGTGATGAGCGCGGGTATTTGTCAAACCCGACGATGATCTCGTTCCAAAATCCTTGCGTAAAACCCTTGCTCACAACTGGATCGAAATGAGGTGGAAGCACACCGAACCTTTCAGAATCAAACGGAAGACCAGCGACCATGCGCCCACAGAGTTGATCGGCGCCCTCGCCCGAGAATATGTAGCGATCCTTCAGCTGGCCGAGGCTCTGCCCCATACGTAGGAACACAGATACTGGTGTCGGTCCGTTCACTTGTGATAGTGCGAATGTGCTGCTTCCCTTGCGGATACTGTGCGTCCCCAGGTCTTTTGCACGACAGCCGAGCACACCCAGCCCATCTTCAGTTAGAGTTGCGATCACACTTCGCAACGCACGCCCAAAGCGCCCTTTGCTGTCGGATCCGATGAAAAGTTGGTGCCGGCCGTCGTTGCGCTCCGGGCAGCTGAAGAGAAGAACAGCGAGCGCCAAAATCGATAATTTTGCTGGCTCGAATGGATTCGCGTATATGTGCTTGCCGTACTTTTCCGCGCCAGTTTGGTCGCCCTTGTGGCCTTGCTCCTCGATGACGAGCGCATCTTCCGACCAGTCGAGATGTTGCAACATGATCTTGTCCACCGAGTCAGAGCGACTCATGAGGTTCCACTGGAGTACCAAAAAACACCACGAAAAATGCCCGTGCTCCACGTTTGGCCCTTCGCGGTTGGTGTGAGTCGCATGAGTTTCTGAGCGAGAATCCCATAACCCGCCCACTTCAGGTACCGCTTGCCTTCATTGATGTCCATTAGGCCACGTAGTTTGAGATCCGTGAGCGTCTTGAGGTAACCATCCAGCGCTTGCTTGAGCTCTTTGTCCACGTCGGCGTCAATCTCGAGAGATGCACTTCTATACAAATCCACAAGAGCGCTCCGATAGCCCTCCACACACGACGACGACAGCACGGGACTTGAGGCGTTGTCAACGTGGATGTCTTTGATGTCGCATTCGTGGGCTGGTTCCGTAAGATGGCCAAAGAAACCGAGCACCGCCTGCTGTGGGAGTGGTAGTTGACAATTCTCGCCATCAGTCTCCATTAGATCGGGATGCTTGTTGCGGATCCACTCCAGCATAATGCGCATCTTTGACGAGTAGGTACGCTTCGTTGAGAGCTTCGTCCGCTTGGCCTTGAAGGACTCCGTGATTGCGGCAGCTTCAGCTCCATCGAGAGTAGCGTCGGCAGCGCGCTTTCTCCCACTCGCTCGTCGGGCAGCCATGGTTGCTTTATGCCAATGAAAGGTCGCGCCATGAGTGTGATTCCGGCGCCATCTCAATTACCCGTTGATGTACCAGTCCATATTTTCCACATACAAAAGCCTAGATAAAGCGACAGCGGTTTCACCCGCATTTCAAGCGAGTGTGAGCTCCACTTCTCACACTCATCCTTTGAAACCCCCAGTGATATCACAGGCACAGCAGATGTAATTATCGTCATCATCACGTCCGAACATTCACTCTTGCTTCAATGTCACTATCCCCTCAAGATGCAGCCATTTCATTGGACGTATCTAGCCACACAGCGTGCTATGATTGGCACAAGTTTCATCCAATAGGTATGGTGTCCGATTCTTGCTTTATATCGACGAAAACACAAATTGCTTTGTGCTTGACAAACTACCCTAAACCACAACAGCCGCGATCCCAATCCGCCAATCAGAGCGCTTTATTTTTCATCAAGCACAGCACAAAAAGTCGTTAGCGTCCACCCTGAGAATGGAGGAGCCATCGCTTCGTGGCCGTGGGTCCAAGAGCGACTGGGCAGTGCATGTGCGACACGGCGCTCTATTCGAGTGAAAACAGATTACTATTGGCTGAAATTATTCATGTAACGTTTTCATTGGCTGTAAAGCGTTGATGTTCCAGATACGGGGCGTGTTCATGGGCCCTTTCCCTCCCAACAAACTCATCACCAGCAACGCGAGAAACAGAACCCCACGGGACGGCCGACGAGCGCGGGCACCACGAGCGCGGGCACCACGAGCGCGCTTGAATGGCGGCGCTAGCGTCCACGACAGCACCCGGAGAGTCGCCAGTAATACCCCACGAGACAGCGCGCTCTTCGGCGCACCCAACGATGCCCGCGCCGCGCGAAACGAGCGACGAGAAGGCGGGCAATTCGCCCGCGACCGACGCCGCCTCGGACGCCGCCGCGCGGCTCCACTCGACCGTGCGGCTCAACCAGTTCACGCTCGAGTTCGAGGACGCGGCGCTCGAGGCCGCGTACAAGGCGTACACGCACCGGCGCAAGAAGGCGCTGTGGCTGCGCTCGCTCGTGCCGGCCACGGCGTTCCACGTGCTCTTCGGCGTCGGCGACTGCCTCGAGCACCCGCCGGACCACCTGCTCGTCACGGTGCCCGCGCGCGTGTTCCTCTCGGTGCTGCAGATCGCCATGTTCGTGCTCGTCCGCTGGGTGCGTCTCTATCTCTATCTCCGTCGGTGTGGTGGTGGGTCGGGTGATGTACTGATTTTATCATGCTTATAGGATCTGGTCGAAGCCACCGAGCGCATGATGCTGCTCGTGTCGATCTGCAACGGCATCCCGACGCTGCTGCTGTACGCACTGCAGCGCTCCAGTCTCCACCAGTGGGTACGTCACGACGCCCTCGAGCTCCAGTGGCTTGCAAGTGTTGGGAGAGAATGCTCACTTGCTTTGGATGTCGATGGCAGGACGCGCTGTTCGTGGTGTTTGGTTTGTCGTTCTACACGATCCCCAAGATCACGCCGCTGGGCTTCGTGGCCTCGCTCGTGGGCAGCTGGTTCACCGCCATTCTGTACGCGGCGCTCTCGTTCCTCGTGCGACCGCCGACACGAAGACCCTACAACCGTCGGATAATCGGACCATCTTATTCTGAATCAAGTGCTAGGATCCCACAACCGCGAAAAGTGTTTGGGTTCGCTCCATCATCCTATGACTATAGCCTGTGGCACCCAAGGCACTGTGGGGGTCACGCACGCGTCTGATAACAACCTAGGCGCACACGTGCTACCATTTAATGGCCGCCACGGCGCCGCTCGGTGCTGGATCTCTAGTCTCTTGCACTGATTCGTCTGTTCTCAGTATGAATGAGCCTCACGACCAACAGAGCCACACCTCGCCCACATTCAGTAGGAGCTGGGGTTTGTATTCGCCCTGACGCACGCCACAGTAGCGAAATCATTCCGTGCGAGTCGCGCAGCTAAGGT
Organism: Pythium rhizo-oryzae; assembly: GCA_027475725.1. Classification (NCBI taxonomy): domain Eukaryota; phylum Oomycota; class Peronosporomycetes; order Pythiales; family Pythiaceae; genus Pythium; species Pythium rhizo-oryzae. The sequence goes on along the minus strand of JAMFLL010001047.1, from coordinate 16,633 downwards.
CTCGATCGGCGGATTGTGACGGCAATCGTTCGAGGATCTGCGTAAGCAGGGCTACGATGCGTACTAGTAGCGCTAGAGCCCCGGGTTCGAGAAGCGCGTCAAGCCCCTCTCTCCACCAGCACACTACTCAGTTCATCACTAAAGGATGATCCCGTTTAGAGGCTTCGCCACCAGGAACGGCACGGGGCAGGCGTGAGAGTATTGCCAATCGTCCGTCGGGTGCAGGGCAGAGAAAGCTACGACAACAATACGGCTCGAAGCACCGCAGGTGATGATGGAACAGAAGAAGATGGCCCAGACGAGAACGCTGTCAGCCCAAGGCACTTCACGTGGACACTTTCGCGGTGCAGCGTCACGACGAGCTCAGCGATGGTTAACGTTGCCTGTTCACGAGTAAACTTCCAATCACAAGGCTTGTCTGGCTACAAGGTGTTGTATTCGGATACCAACAGTTTACACGACAGGGCTTCACGGCTGTGAACGCCAAGTTGGTTAGCACATACGCTGCTAGGCCTCTCTGACTTCACTACCCATCTCGCCCACTATGAACCCTCGTCAACGCCGACAGTATTCTCTTCGCTTCTACCCACTCAGTCAGCTCTCTGCGCCACGGGCGTCCTCAGCAAGCGACTGGGCGGTGGCTTACTTCTCTTCACCAAGGCGAAAGACCACCGCGCGATCCGTCGGTGTCTTGTCCAGCGGCACTTTCACAGGCTCGCACACGAAGTTCTGCGCCGCATCTTCGTCCAAAAAGTCCCGGAGCCACACCTCGCCTTCTCCGATAAGCCTATGAAACACATCACATTGAGCACAGAGTTAGGTACTTCGGTACTTGCACAATGGTCCACCCACGTTATCCAAGAAAGCCAAGGTCGCATACTTGGTCCAACCGATGCGGCTACGACGCTTCACCCTCACAGCCAAACGACATTCCCGCAACATCTCCACCGACGCCACTGCATCAATCGATACCTGCATCGCGCTCCAGGACGGTGCCATACTACTGTCGGCATTTGTGGGCGTAACGCCAACGGCCAGCGGCTTCAGGGATTTCTTGCCGTAGTACAGCTGCCATTTGCAGTACGTCTTGTGCCAGTCCCAGTCCGACAGACCGACCACGGCGTCGACACTGATGGTGAACTTGAATCCCTTGGACGACGCAGTCTTCATGGGGACAGACGCAACAGGAGATGGCACCTCCTTTGCCGATGCCGGAGATTCTTCTCCACTTGGCTCTTCGGATGCTGGCGTCTCAGGCGAGGGCTCAGCCACTTCTAACGCCACCCACGATGATGGAGGAGCAGAGCACCGCGTGATCTTGTCACCCATCGCCGCGATCTCGTGCGGGTGGGCCCACACGTACTCGCCGCTCGACGTCACTGCACATTCCAAGTTCGAGATCTCCGAGACCTCCAGTGCGTCCAAACTATCGTCGTACGCCTTTAGCAAGTCGCGAAGAAGCATCATCGACGCTCCTGGTGATAGCTTGCTGTTGGTGCGTGAATCAAAGCCCAGCGACGGCGATACGTCCAGCTTGTCGATCAGGTTGTAGACACGCACAGCGTTGTCGGCTGCGCTCTCCAGGGCTGTGAAGGAGTATACCAAAGTCCCGAATACGTCAGTATCTCAGACATCTTGCCTGGCCCCGAAACCACACTCAGAGCGAACCACGCACCTGACTTGGCAGCATCCACGACCGTTTGTACCAGAGGCAGCGACACCGCGTTCCCCACAACAGTCGCGAACAACGACAACCCGGCCTAGCTCACGCAATCCGCCACACACTAAAATCAGGCTCTCCAGAGCATAACCGACCCTAACACGCCTATCATCACCCACCTTGAAAATCGATGCGTGTCGTGCCAATAACGGAGACCCCATGTCGATCTCGATCGGAACATGGTAGCAACGACCCGACAGATCGCTCGACATGCGCAGCACGGCCTTCTGAGCTTCTGGAATGTACTCCAATGACCACAACGCTGGGAACTGACGGGGTGCATCGCCAGCGATTGCCAGCTTCCGCAGCACCTCTAGCTTCTCTTGGATGAGCTGATTCATCTGAAGGTGCTGGAAGGAGTTGATGTCGTTCCACGACTTGAGCAGGAACCACTCCATATCCGGAGGCATCCACGGCATCCTCGCTCGCACCACTTCTAGGTTCTTGCCCATGACGATGACGTCTTCGATCGCCCTCACGAGTGGGCCTACTGCATGACGACTCTCGGATGTGCTATTAGCCTCGCGTTGGAGGATGAACCGCCAGATCACGTCTCCACTGTACGCCTCAAGCACCTTCTCCATCTTCATCAAGTAGAAGCGCATGTTGTGCCAACTGAGCTCTGCCGACACACCACTCACTTCAATACGAAGCACGTCACGAGGAGAATCATTACGAACCAGCGAGATGCTTGTGGCAAACTCGGCGCAAGCAGCCTCGACACAGAACCCGCGAATCGTGCGGGGGAGGAACGACGAGTGGCTCTGCACCGCGAACTGGACAAAGATCGTCTCGGAGAGCTCATTCGGGATCTCGTACTCCCAGCACCAGCGGTGCAGAACAAACGCCTCGCACACAGACTTCTGCGGAGCGAAGGCTTTCGATTTGGAGACGACGCTCGGAGAACGATCCGCGTTCCAGTACGCTGGCACTATGATGTCTGATTCCGGCAGCATCACGTCGGCGTCAGCTGGGTACGCCAGCTGGAAATGCTGCAACAACGCCTTGAACGCGTGCATCAGCTCCACGTCCATGTCCTTCCACAGAGGAAACGTGTTCAACAAAGAGTGCGTAATGCGGCCGTCTTGCGATGACACTACGTCGTTTTGGCTCGAAAAATCGTGACGAACCACCTCGCGCACAACTTCAATCACCAACATCGGGTCCAAAATGATACAATCTTGAAAGACGCCAGCGCCTTCGTGCTCGTACCACAACACGTCGCCCAAGTCGTTCAGTGTGCGCATGATCTGCTCACACGCGTCACGGTCGAGCTCATCAATCTCACGAAGCAGCTGTCGGCGTAGATTGCTGAAGCGAATGATCGACTTCTCGATCCGCTCGCGTGGGCTCGGTGCGTTCTTCGCCTCTTCACGACGCTTTACCACTGACTGCAGCACCTGTGTGTACGTCTTCCACATCGGGAACCCGAGCTCCGACGATGTGATGGTGTTCTGGACAGTATCGCGAACTTGCGTGATCGAGTCAACTTGCAACAGGTTCGACACCAGCCACTCGTTGGATGCCAGGTTCGCCAACTTACTCTGAAGATCCTTGATATCCTTGACGGTCGCACCTGCTGGTATCAGCTCGCGGTCTAAACCCTTCGCAAACGCCGCCTTCCACTGGTCCAAGCGATCACGAAGATCGTCCCAGATCTCAGCCACGACACGTGTATCCTCCAGTTGGTTCACCTTGGTCCCCACCACCACAAACTGCGCGTCCGGCTGATGCGCGAAAATCGAGCGCACCCATCGGAAGATCTTGGCACTCACGAAGCGCTTCATCTGCGCCTCGGACTCACGGTCCGACTTGCCAGTCGCGTCTCCCAGCTCCTTCCAGTACTTCTCCAGATCCACCACCAACACGAACAACGTCCGCTGGGAGAAGAACAACGTGTGCGCTGCTTGATACACGTCTTGCCCGGCAAAGTCCCAGAACGTCACCTCCAGACGAACAGGAGTGCCGTTTGCGACGCTCTTGAGCACACACGTGGTCAGGTCAATACCTACGGTGCGGTCTTTCAACTGAGTGAGAAATGTTTGGTTCGTCTTCATCGACTGCACAAGGCTGGTCTTCCCCCACTCGCTTGGACCAACGACGCAAACCTTACAGCGATGGAGGCGATCGTCGTACGTGGAGCGCGCAACGTCAGCCAGATACGTCCTGACGGACACTTCACCACGGTTGACGACCTCGATCGGGATGTTTGTGAGAGTCGATGCACCGGCAGCGTGTTGTTGTGCCCAGTGGTCCACACATTCACACAGACCAGCACGCCACAGAGTGAACCCTGGTGAGCTGGCATCTAAATCCTCGCCGATCGCACTGTCAGTAGACTCTGCAGGCTCAGCAGATTCTGCTGGCTCAGTAGACTCGGCAGACTCGGCAGATTCCGCTGGGTGCAAGGCGGCTTGCCGATCGCTTTCGTGAAAAAGAGCACCATGAGAGCACAGAGCGTAGGCAAGCTTGTACGCCACTTTCTTCTCGGCCCCTCTCAAAGCAAGCACGAGGGGTGTGACGGATGATTCGCCCGTCTAGTTCAGCGAAATACCGCATCAGTTCTGACCACTCAGATGGCAGGAGACAGCAGCAATAAAAGTCGTTACCTTGACAGATGCGTTAGCGTCCAAGCCGAGCTGCAGCGCGTAGTTCACAGCGTCAACGTGCGCACCATCCGCTGCCAAGTGGAGGGCGCTGCGAAGGCTCTGTCCGTAATGCAGTTGATTAGATCACTGGCCCGCGATGTTGCCAATAATAATCGTACCGTTGTCTCGGCGCAGATGTCGGCCCCGTAGTCGACCAAGACCTGCATCGTTTTCACGTGACCGCTCTGCGCCGCGTCAAGAAAGGCGGTGAGACCATCCTTATGTAGCACAGCAGACACAATAGATTAACTGATCGCCTCCAACACAGAACTCGCACGATTACCCACGTACTTCGTCCTTCAGATCAATCGGGACGCCTTGATCAACAAAGAGCTTAACTGCCTGATCTTTCCCGGACGCTGCGCTGATATGCAACGGGGATCGCCCGCTCTGTTGTGCGCAACGTATCATCTCAGTTGCTGAATCAAATCCAATACCAGTGAGAATATCATACCTTCGTGAGCGTGAGGGGATCTGCATAATTATCGATCAAGTGCTGGATCGTGCTGACATTTCCCTCTACTGCAGCATCATGAAGCACGGTGGAGCCATCCTGTGAGAGAGCTCAGTTAGTCAAGAGGAAGAACGAACAATCCACGCAAGAGGAAGAACAACAATTCACACAACGAGGTACTTACTTCCTCGATGGCGTCGATGGCGAGTCCCATCTCGAGCAGTAATTTCACTGCGTCGATGCTACCACCATAGGCAGCGTAGTGAAGGACAGTTTCTTGTTTCTGTGTCACCAAGGAGACTTTGAGCAAGCGCTTCTCCAAGGAACGGGAAGCTGTGAAACGCACCTTTGTGATTGCCTGAACATCAGCGCCGTGGTCGATGAGCACTCGCATAGTTTTGATGTCGCCATTCTGTGCAGCTTTGTGCAGTGCAGTCTCGCCATCCTACAACCATTGTGTTTAACACGCTGCATTTGGTGTAGCGTTTAGCCTCACATAGCATACACGTACGTTGCCTCTTGTATCCACCACAATACCACGACTCAGCAGGAATTTCACGGCTTCGGCGCGACCCTCCTCTGCACAGTTATGGAGCAACGAGTACCCGTTCTGGAAACCATGCACACAGTTACCGCAGTGAGAGCTTAGTACCGTCATAGATCATATCCTGCGTAGCCTACCACTCCGATGGCGTGGATGTCTGCACCATGCTCGATCAGGATACGCATCGAGCGCAAATCACCTTTTCTTGCCGCGTTGTGGAGCACGGAGTCGCCATCCTGGTCAGCCATACAGTGCTGGTTAGTAATATCGATAGAGACTTGTTTACGTCTGAAGAGCACATACGTTTTCTGTCGCATCAAGAGCAAGACCTTGCTCAACTAGGTATTTGACGACGGCGACTTGGCCGTTGTTCGCAGCACAATGCAGTGCAGTTCGCCCATCCTAGTGCGTCGACATCAGCTTCACCATCAAGAAATGTGACGGTGATTTCACTCACCTTCGTGATGGCATGAACGTCGGCACCACGCTCCACTAACATTTGCATGATGCCAACGTGGCCTCCAGCTGCTGCGTAATGCAGAACGGAGTCGCCCTCCTAAGTTTCCCCATGAAGATTTGTCAGAAAAGAAGTAGACATGGTCAGATATGCACTTCAATGAAGTGAGGAGACACGTACATCGTCAGTCGAAGCGATATCAAGCCCTTGCTCAACTAGGAACGTTGCGGCTTTGAGATGCCCTTCGTGGGCCGCGTGGTGGAGAGGCGTGCGACCATCCTAATGCTCCACGGAAAGACACCAATGTTAGATGATTTTCCAACAAAGCACCAAACGAAGATAAATGTATACCTTGCTGACCGCTTGGGCGTCGGCACCAAGCCCGACCAGCAGTTTCAGGATCCTTACGTCACCTCCCGCAGCTGCGTAGTGAAGAACCGAGTCACCGTCCTGAGAGTGACCAATAGATTAGTCAGCGCACAGAAAGGTTCCTTTAACTATTAGTCTCACTTCGTCAGCTGCGTCAATCGCAAGGCCTTGCTCCACCAAGAACTTCACAGCTTCCAGACGACCCTCTTTTGCGGCTCCGTGCAGCGCATTCTGGCCGTCCTGATCGCAAAAGTTAGATCCGGAATAGGTTAGTTTACACGTATGAGCCAACAACGCGCGATTAGAGCTCACGTACCTCCGAGACAGCGTGAGCGTCGGCACCAAGTTCGACTAATAGTTTCATGATGCCGACGTCACCACCCATTGCGGCATGGTGAAATACGAAGTCTCCATCCTGATAAGGGGTCACATTCAGTGAGTACGCATAGGTGTTTCACTCGATGCAGTGCACGGCACTCACGTCAACAGCGGAATCGATCGGAAGCCCTTGTTTCGCCAAGAACTGCACAGCGTTGGCTTTGCCATGTTGCGCAGCGCAATGCAGAGCACTTATCCCGTCCTGGGCGGATATGCATGGTCAATCAAGTCTTCAAAAAACGCAACAAAAATGAAAACTTTGCGCGAGCTTACCCGCGTGACAGCATGGGCGTCAGCTCCGGACTCGAGCAAGAGCTGAAGGGTACTAATGTTGCCCGCACAAGCTGCATGGTGCAACACTGAGCCTCCGTCCTACAAGAAGCCACGCCGTCAGCACCAGCCCGAGCTTTACATCCACCACGTACTACTTTCTTCATCAACCGCATTGACGTCAAGGCCTTGCTCAACCAAAAACTTCGCAGCCTCGAGATCTCTCACAGCTTGATGAAGTGCGGTTTGGCCATTCTAATCAGAGCCGACGTCAGTCAGTCACTGTCAAGATTTGTCTGTCACGCGCGCCGAGTCCCACACACCACATACCTCGCTAACCGCGTGAGCATCAGCACCCCACTCGAGCAGTAGATTCATGATACTGATGTCACCCTCGGCTGCTGCGTAGTGAAGTGCTGAGTTCCCGTCCTAGCCCATACATTCGTCAGTACACAGAGGAAGCTCTTAAAAGTGATTTTGACAAACGCTTACTTCGTTCGCCAAGTTGACGTCAAGACCTAGCTCCAACAAAAGTTTGACAGCCTCGAGATTCCGTTTGGACACTGCGCAGTGAAGTGCGGAGTGACCATCCTGGGGTGTATCAGCATGGCCAACTCAGTTTAGTACCTGCTAAGTAGTAAACAACACAACGAAGCGCGAGGAATTACTGTACCTCAGTAATCGCATGTGCATCGGCATCAAGCTCCACCAAATATTTCAAGATGCTGACATCCCCACCCATTGCCGCATAGTGGACGATGGAAGCGCCATTCTGTGCACAGTGGCAGTTTGCAACCAGTTAGTCCACAAAGCTGGCTATAGAAAAACCACTGACGATGAACACTCACGTCATTTATCGAATCGACGTCCAGTCCTTGCCCCACTAAGAACTTCACCGCCTCAAAATGGCCTTCGCTGGCTGCACAGTGGAGTACAGTTCTGCCATCCTAAGCGGCATGACGCCAGAAGTAAGTATCGAACACCGTGCGCGGACGACGTGCACTAGAAAATCTCGCGTACCTCGGTAATCGCCTCGGTATCCGCACCAAGCTCAACTAAAAGTTGAAGGATTGCGACGTTTCCTCCCGTTGCTGCATAGTGGAGCGCCGAATCTCCGTCCTAAAGATGATTCATGCACGGGTCAGCAGATAACAGTGATCAGACCGAAAAATTCTAGTACTCACTTCATCAACCGAGTCGATTGCAAGACGTTGTTCCACCAAGTACTTCACAGCCTCGAGTTGACCTGCCTTCACAGCGTAATGGAGTGCACTTTGCCCTTGCTGATACACGAACAGAAGCATACGTGAGTTACGCGAGCTAACAGAGCAGACGATGACAGAGAAACGCTCACCTTGGAGATCGCGTGGGGGTCGGCGCCAAGCTCCACGAGCATTTTCATCATGTCGACATGACCCCCCATTGCAGCATAGAGAAAGACTGTATCGCCATCCTGTACACGAATCACAGAAGGATGAACACGCGCAGGATCGCCACATTTTTACTCACTCGGACCACTCACTTCGTCAGCTGAGCCAACCGCAAGGCCTTGCTCCACCAAGAACTTCACAGCCTCAAGATGGCCCTCTTCCGCCGCTCCATGGAGCGCAGTTCGGCCATTCTGATCACAAACATCAGATCCGGAATGAGTTTGTTTACGCAGGTGAACCTACGACGTGCGATTGGGTTCACGCACCTCCGAGACAGCGTGAGCGTCGGCACCAAGCTCCATCAATAGCTTCATGATGCCGACATCTCCTCCCATAGCCGCGTAGTGAAACGTGGAATCGCCGTCCTGAGAGTGATCCAAGATTGATCAGTGGCCGTAAACAACGAGCAAGCCAATCTATGGTCCACTCCTAGTCATTGGGTAATTCACTCACTTCATCCACCGCATCAGGCGCAACGCCTGCGTCCAACAAGTACTTCACAGCCTCGAGACGACCATGTTTCGCTGCAAAGTGAAGACCACTTTGCCCTTTCTATTTTGTAGACAAAGCCCCCATACGTCTTAGTAACGTTTAAGCACACCAACGATGTCCAAGTACATCTACATACCTCTGTTGTTGTCTTGACGTTAACACCAAGTTCCACCAATAGCTGCATGGTACCAACATCTCCTCCCATTGCTGCGTCATGGAACACGGCGTCTCCATCCTGGAAGAATTCAAAGTTTGATGAGTACCCGCAGATAGGCTCCTAAGGTTTGGCGGACTCACGTCAGCAGCTGAGTCGATTGCAAGACCATGATCCACCAAAAACTGCACGGCTTCGATCTTCCCAGCTCTTGCGGCGTCGTGAAGAGCTGTTCGCTTGTCCTGCATTGAGTAGCAGTTGAATAGCAGTTGTAACTCTACTGTGATAACCGCCGTTGACACGCACACTAAGCAGCCCTACCTTTCCGACCGCGTGAACGTCAACACCACGCTCCAGTAACAGCTGCATCGCGTCTACATCTCCATTCTGGGCCGCTCCAAACAGTACGGTACGTCGAAGCTACCGTCGAGAAGACAATTGCGTCAGTTTCTCCTGTCATTGGCCCCCTCAATATGCACATGCTCTTTAATTCATCACTCACGTGGTCGATGACGTCCACGGGGTGGCCCTGCTCCAGCAGAAACCGCACGGCCTCGACGCCGCCTCGAAATGCAGCCCCATACAACACCGACTTGCCTTTCTGTAGAGTCCATCCACACAACATCAGACCATCAGACTCACTGGGCATTCTCAGCCTCGACTTGCCTCATCTATACAACTACAGTACCTTGGTCACGGCGTGGAGATCCGCGCCATGATCCAGCAGCAGCTGCAGCACGCGCACGTCGCCTCTCTTCCCCGCGAAGTACAGCGCCGTCTTGCCCTTCTGTGGATCACCAGAGACGCGTTCCAAGTGTTAGACCAACACGGTCGTCGCGCGCGCGAGAGAGTGAGGCACAAGGGGAAAGCGCACCTCGTCGCCGGCATCCACTAAGGCACCGGCCTCCAGCAGCGCGCGCGCCGCCTCCAACTCGCCGCGCGCGCACGCGTCGCGCAGCTGCTGCTCCGGCGAAAGCGCCTCCGCCACATCGCCACCGCCGCCGTCGTTGGCAGCGGCCGCCTCGCTCTCCTCCAAAGCCATGTTCCTCTCTTGCTCCGTTTCTTCTCGCCTTGACCTCCGGTTTGCTTGACGGTGAGGCAAAGAGGAAGTCACGAGCGAGGGAGTTGAATACAAAAGGGGGGGGGGGGGAGGCAGGCGAGCCAGCATTTCCTCCCCCCGAGACGAGCGTTTTGACCTCAAAAATTGTGAGGAGAAATCTCACGCGAGTCCACCGCAACACCTCGTGATTGAACGTGGCGACCCGGCCAACTCACATCTATTCGCTTTTTGAGGGGTATCATATTTCATGCACGTTTGATGGTGGTGGTGTGGTGGTGATCAGGGACACAAGGAGGCGATCTCCATCATCGTGGGGCCCATGGAGCCGGCGGACTTCGCCAACCGAGAGACAGACATCTCAAATCTCCTCCTTTCTTCCTCGCGCAACCTGAAAACACCTCCGATCGTCCGTCTTTGAAATCGTGCCTTGGGTCCAAGAGCGACTGAGCACCGTGTGCGACACGGCGCTCTATTCGAGTTTAAATACACTTCCCATTGGCTGAAATAAGATTTGGAACGTTTTCATTGGCTGTAATGTGCTGATGTTCCAAATAAAGGGCGTGTTTCCGCCCAATCCCTCCCAACAAACTCATCACCAGCAACGTGAGAAAACAGAACCCCACGGGGCCGGCGACGAGCGTGGGCACCACGACGGCGCTTCAATGGCGACGCTAGCGTCCACGACAGCGCCTAGCGAGTCGCCAGTCATACCCCACGAGACATCGCGCGCTTCGGCGCGTCCAGCGATGCCCGCGCCGCGCGAAACCAGCGACGAGAAGGCGGGCAATGCGCCGGCAAACGACGCCGCCGCCGCCGCGCGGCTCCACTCGACCGTGCGGCTGAACCAGTTCACGCTCGAGTTCGAGGACGCGGCGCTCGAGGCCGCGTACAAGGCGTACACGCACCGGCGCAAGAAGGCGCTGTGGCTGCGCTCGCTCGTGCCGGCCACGGCGTTCCACGTGCTCTTCGGCGTCGGCGACTGCCTCGAGCACCCGCCGGACCACCTGCTCGTCACGGTGCCCGCGCGCGTCTTCCTCTCGGTGCTCCAGATCGCCATGTTCGTGCTCGTGCGCTGGGTGCGTCGCTATCTGCGTCGGTGTGGTGAGGGGTCGGGTGGTGTACTGATATTATCGTGTTTGTAGGATTTGGTCGAAGCCACCGAGCGCACAATGCTGCTCGTGTCGATCTGTAACGGCATCCCGACGCTGCTGCTGTACGCGCTGCAGCGCTCCAGTCTCCACCAATGGGTACGTCGTGACGACCACCAGCTCCAGTGGCTTCCAATGTGTGAAAATGCTCACTTGCTTTGGATATTGATGGCAGGACGCGCTGTTCGTGGTGTTTGGCTTGTCGTTCTACACAATTCCCAAGATCACGCCGCTGGGCTTTGTGGCCTCGCTGGTGGGCAGCTGGTTCACGGCCATTCTGTACGCGGCGCTCTCGTTCCTCGTGCGACCGCCCACGCGGCCGTTCGAGAGTCTGCTCGGGTTCTTGTATTGCGCGCCCGTGATCGGCATCTTCAACACCATCTCGTACTACTCGGAGTACAACTCACGCGAGCGCTTTGTGCTCCGCCGGCGGCTTCGCAGCGAGAGCATCACGCTTGCTGTGAGCCGCACCAAGACGCTGCCTTCCGTGGTCTCCTCGGACCGGTCTGATACGTTCTTCACGTCCAACAAGTTCACGCTCGGCGTGCTGCTCTGGGGCGCGACCACGCTCGGCGGCTGGACGTCGCTGCCAGACATGCTCAAGTTCGTCGACGAGGAAACAGGCTGGGCGTGGTTCAGCCACTGTGCTGGTGTCACGATGTTTCTGCTCGTGATGACGCGACAGCTCCAGTGGCTGTTCGTGGTGCCCGTGCTGGGTGCTTTCGTGCTTTGGATGATGTCGCTCGCGATGCCAGCGTCGTGGATCATCATTTCAGCCCACTCGATGGGCTATGGCTTGCTCTTCGCGTCCATTGTGGTCGCCATGGGTGTGTTTAGCCGCTTCATCTCGGTGTGGCGTGAGCTCGTGTCGTTCCTTACTCGCTCGTGCTTCTTGTACCCCCAACTGCAAGCCGGACTTCAAGATGAATACCCGTTGCTTGTGATGATCGTTTCAGAGTACACGGCCGGCATGGACCCAGAGATCATTTCCTCGAGGGACTCGACAAGCCGAGCAATCACAAACCACGCTGTGTCAATGTCGCCATTAGCGGTGGTCGCGACTGACACGACCATGCGACGCCCGCATCATGGGCCCAGCATTCAGGATCGCCTCACTGGTGCGCCGCAATTGCACGGAAGCAGTCGCTCGTCTCCTCGACGCCGCTTGCTACCAGCAGCGACAGTTGGCGCCAGCGAGTCGAAGTTGTTATCTCTCAAAAGCCTGAAGGACCGCAGTCCATCAATGGACGCACAAGCCAACGAGCTGAGTTATCCCCGTAAGGTGTTCGTTGATCCTGCTCAAGAAGAAGAAGTTACCGGCGACGAGCTGGCCGACCTTAAATGCCATAAGATGGTGTCGGTGCTCCCGTCCTTTAAAGCCGGCAAGTGCTTTTTCTGCTCCAAGAACGAAGCCGAGCATCTTGTTCCTGCGTGCGGGATGTGGGGCAAGTGGACGCACTGGAGGATGAGCCAGCAGCAGGATATATTGTACGGATCACTTGCGCTGCCATCCAGCTCGACGGGTGGCGGCGTCGTTGGGAAACCGGTGCAGGCTATGTGCACTTCCTACTACGACGTGCAGCAGAATAAAGCCGAGCTCGAGCAGCGCCTCGAGGCTCTCGAAAGAGAGAACGAGCAACTTCACAATCAACTCGACGAGCAGCAAAAGCGAGCCGTGGATGACGCTTCGGCTCTCGTGCGATCACACGCCGAGTTGCGCGCCCAGGAGGAGAAACATTCAATTGAAATGCACCGAAAGGAATCAACACTCGAGAAGAAGATGCACCAGGTCATGAGCGAAGCCAACAGTGTCGTGCACCAACAGAAGATCGACATGCGAGAACTCGAGAGTGAGAACAAGCTCTTGCGGAAGAAGCTCGAGACGGCGAACCTAGCTGTCGTTGACCTTCGAGTCGCGCAGGAGGAGCGGCGTCGAGATCAGGAACAGAACGAATTACTGAAGGCTCAGCTCGAAGAAATGAAGAAAGAGCTGGAACTCGCGCGGATGACAACACCATCTCCACATATGGTAACCCCTGACACGACCCAAGGCGTCGCTCTGCAGCCTTCCCGCCGCCTGCCGTATGCGCGTTGGATCGAGGTCGAGGGGCTCCGAGAGTCGATCAAAAAGAAGGCAGACGGAACCGCTGATGAGACCGCGACCTGGTCCGCAGCGTTCCAATGAGCTCGCTAAACCAGTTTGTTTTGCATTGTATTTACACCATAACACGTTACGCTTCGCACAACGACCCCTCCTTGACAGATACACGTACAGAGAACGTTTCTCTACCAGGCGGCGAGAGCCATCACTGCCCCGGCGGCCGCCAAAGGAAGCACGGCGGTTGTGAGACTTGTGACGCCGGACTTGGTGGTTGGCGCCGGTGTTGTAACCGACGAGTTTCCAGCCGTGGATCCGGACTTGGTGGTGGTCGGCTTGTCCTCCTCCATAGACGAGTCGATCGGCGCGAGCAACGTTTCTCCTTCCGACGAGCCCGACGACGAATCGGCCTTCGCCACGAGAAGCGGCGACGTCGGCGGTGCGCCCCCAGGTGCGCCAGACGCCACTGCCACAACAGGGAGAGTACCGAGGATACCAGCGGCAGGCGCAACGCTGGGTGTGTCGGCCGAGGCGACACCAGGCGCAGCCGACTCCGCTGCAGCCACCGCCGCGGGGTCCACAGGCTCTGGCAGCGCGGCGTTGCCCTCCGCAGGCGTGCCATCGGCCGGCGCGGCTTCGCCGTCGGTCGCTCCGTCGCCATTTGGATCCTCCTGGGCCATCGTGAGCGCGAGCAGCGCGAAGAGCAGCACCCACAAGAACAGCGACCGCATCGTACTTCGAGTCTCGGGCTTCAGTGGTTGGCGGAGACTTTGGAAATGACGGCGATGGGCCGAAGCGACGGCGCCGCCCTCGTATCTCTTTCGCGTGGAAAAGCGTCGCAGATGCACGGGGTGAAGCGCAGTAAAAGCCCCGCCGCTTTGTCGCCACTGGACCGTCCACGCAGTAGAAGCTGAGCTCGTCAGCTGGACGTGTTGGGTATCCAGTAGCTGACCTGCCCAGATGGGTTCAGTCTCATCTATTGGGTACAAAAACGGTACATCCAGATTGAACCGCTTTGGGCGATCCCCGTACGAGCTGGGATGGCCTTAGCTTTCTCCTCGCAGCAGTCGCATTGGATGTCAGGTGCGGCCGTCATGTGGCGCTGCGACGGAGCAGGATGGCAGCGAGTCGTCTTGGCGGCGTGTTGCCCGCCCCACAAAAGTCGCTCTGCCTCGCTTTTCCTTAACGAGGATGGGGAGGAGCCGAACCCAAGCCGTGCAGGAAGAATTCATGGACGACACTCACGATGCCACTCGGAAGCACCACCAGAGTCCTGGTGCGCATCGAAGGTGAGCTATAATGAGATCATCAGCATCGACTGTGCTTTGTGAAGAAATGTATCTATCTATTCAACCTTCCGAAGTGCGATGCCGCGACTTCGGTGGCTAATTCCGGATGCCGCGCGAACCGTCACGCCGTCCAGCGGCCGCCGTTCGGGCTGCGCTCCCAATCGGTCAGCGCAGCACGCGGTGTGGATGAACACAGCCCGCTGGACGCGCGCTTCGTCGTAGACCTGCCAGCTAGCGAGCGAGAGTAGAGAGAGAGAGAACACGATGAACAAGACGCAGGCCAAGATCCAGAGCATGAGCACGGCCGACTGGCACGCGTACCACCAGCTACTCGCGAGCCGGCGGCTCATGGACTATTTCGCGGACGAGATCCTGCGGTTCGCGCACTCGCAGCTCAAGCCGGACGACGTGCTGCGGCGCTTCAGCCTCAATGGCGACGGGCAGCTGGACCTCAAGGAGTTCCAACTCGCGGTCAAGCGACTCGGTATCGTGGAGACGCGAGACGCCGGCGGTGGTGGCCAGAGTAGCTTCCATGAGGCGTCCGCGCAGCGCAAGAGCAAGGAGCTCTTCTCGGTCTTCTGTCCGTCCAACAACAAGAAGCTCGACATTGACATGTTCTGCCGCATCATGACCGAGTGGTCGCTCCAGCTCATGCGCGCGCAGCACGACCAACAGAACGCTCAGCAGCAGCAGTTCGAGCACGGGAGCGCGGTCGCCCCTCTTCCAACGCCGTACGCGATCGAGAACGTGACGGGAGGAGACGGCGCGATCAGTGGCGGCGCGATGACACACAGCGAAGGCGAGCAAATCTGGCGGCGGATCCGCGATGCCGTGGTCCAGAACCTCGACAAGCTGCGCCAGATCTTCTCCAAAATGGACATCTCGTCCTCCGGGTGCGTGAGCCACGACGAGTTTTCGCTGGCGCTGTCTCACATCGGGGTGTTCCTCACGACCCGCGAGTACGAGAAGCTCTACGAGGCACTCCCCACGGAGCTCAAGATCTTCCACGGGCCAGGATACGACGCCGACGCCGTTGCCGTGCGGTACGCCGACTTTCTCGCAACCATCCAGCAGCGCCACCCGGACACCGCCAAGTCCGTGCTACCGGCGTCCGCGCAGAGCGCGTCGCCGCCGATCGCGACGAACGCGCGGCTGTGGGACATGCTCGTGCTCGCACTGGACCGCCTTGAGCCGCTCATCCAGCAGTACGAGCGCGCGCAGCAGCGGTACGTCTCGGCCGACACCTTCCGCGACCTGCTCACGCGCTGCGGGATCACGCTGAGCAACCCGGACTTTGCGGCGCTGCGAGTCCGCCTGCTGCCCTTTGCGTACGTTGCACAGCGTTTCTCTTGAGTAACGAAGAGGTTGACACTGACCGCATGCGTATCTGAACGAACACGACTGTAGGGATGCGAACGGCGCGATCGGGCTCTCGGCACTTCTCCACGCGCTCAAGGCGCACGACCACAGCGCCAGGGCTTCCAGCGTTCGCTCCTCGACGTTTGCGAACGCAGCTCCGCCTGCCGTAGGTGGCCATGGCACTGGCATGATGGCTACAACGATCTCACCAATCCGCACGGGGCGTAAGACCGTGTTCCCGACCGTGAGCGAGCTCACGCCGCCGTCGCTGTATGCATCCCAGACACCCGCGAGCAGCAGCGCGAACGTCGCCCCACACCACGCCGCGGGCAAGTCCAACGAGCAGCGCAACAACGAGGCCAACCGGTCGATGATCAAGGTCCGCGACGAGAGCCGCTGGAACTCCAACATCAACTTCCACGCGGCCGGTGACTCGTCCCAGTCGTCGGCGTCCCACTACAACCAGTACGCTGGCAGCGCAGACGGCGACGCCGACAGCGCGCCGTCGCTGACGTCGTCGGCTGTCAAGCCGCTGGCGCTCGAACGGCGGATCCTCACCAAGCTGCAGCAGCTGAAAGACGTGGGCCAGTTGGGCTCGGCGTCGCCGCAGAGCGTGTTCCCGGGCGACCGCTTCGGCCGCATCACGCGCGGCGAGCTACGCCAAAGCCTCGTGCACCTCGGCCTCGTCGCGCGGTACGCCGAGGTCGAGAGCCTCTTCTGGACGCTGGACCCGAGCGGGCGCGGGTACATGGTGAACCAGGAC
>JAMFLL010001046.1:0-21016 GCA_027475725.1 Pythium rhizo-oryzae | reverse complement strand
CAGGTAGCACGACTGGAGCGCGCGCACGTACATGGGCGCCTTGTTGTCCTCGGCGTCGTCCCAGTCGTTGATGATGATGCACTCGTAGTCGAGCAGGCACAGATGCACGCGCGAGTTGAAGACGCGCCCGGGGCGCTCGCCCACGACCCACTTGAGGCTCAGGTTGCCGCGCGCGCCGGCCTCGTTCAGCAAGCTCTGCGTGTAGTCGTCCAGGTAGCCGCCGCCGTGGTTGCTGCCCGTGCTGGCGACGCGGTCCATGGCCGTGAGGCTCACGCGCTCGCGGTTCGGGTTGCGCGGCGCCTTGCGCGCCGACAGCGACGGCCTCGGCGGCGGCGCCGTGTGGAGCGATACGCGGTTGAACTGCTGGTTCTCGTCCTGGTCGTCGTGGCCGCCGGCGCTGTCTTCCTCATCCGACGACGAGCTTGACGAGTCGCTGTCGTACGTCACGCCCGTGGACGAGAGCCCCTTGTGGCTCGCGGCCGAGGACGCGGTCGTGGCCGCGCTGTGCTGGCTGCCGGCGGACGGCAAATGGCGCCGCCGCAGCCGCTTCTTGCGGCGCCGGTAGATGAGCCCGGACGCCATGGTCTTGACGCCGGCGAGGTGGTGCATCGCCGTCTCCATGTCGTCGCCGTCCGAGCGCACGAGCAGCTCGATCACTTCCTCCACGGACGCCGGCAGCAGCGCCACGGCCTTGACCAGGTACTGCTGCAGCACCTTGGAGCCGTAGAGGTAGCCGCCGGCGTTGGCGCCGCCGCCGCCGTCCATGTCGTCGTCGTCGCCGTCCTCGGATGCCGGCATCGCGAGCGCCGCGGCGCTGGCCACGCTGTCCGCGGCGTCGCCCGAGAGGTTCGTGGTGCCCGTGACCGGGTTGATGGTCTCGCCGTTGGGCATGGTGTTCCAGAGCGACGCGTTCGTGCCCACGGGGCACACGCGCTCCATGAGCAGCAGCGACTGCGCGCCGAGCGACGCGTTCGCGCCGCCGGCGTCGGCACCGGGGGGCGCCACGGCCACGCGGCTCCAGGTCACGCCGCCGTCGCCCGAGCCGAAGCCAAAGAGCCCGATGGACGCGCGCGCCTGGCTCTCGAGGTCCTCCTCCAGCGCGCGCGGCATCTGCGCCTGCGCCACGGCCGGCAGGTGCAGGTTCATCAGCGTCATATTCGCCGCCGAGCCGTTCTTGAGCAGCCGCGACGGGTGCATCGGGTTGGACGAGTTGCGCGGGCGGCCCATTCGCGCGGGGTTTAAAAACGCGGGTCGGATCCACTGGCCTGTAGTTGACTGGGGGACTGGCGTGCGGGCGACAGTGGGCGGCGGCTCCTCCTCCCGTCAGGTCACGTCAGCGCCGCCGACCAAAAAGCTTCGATTTCTCGGCGCGCGCGCGGCGGTTTTCGCCCGGAGAAACGCGCGTGGAGAGCCCGAACGGCGGGGAATGCGGTCGCGTTGGGTAGCGGTGTACAATACGCGCGTGCGGCGTGGGGCGCGGGGGGGGGGGGGGGCGAGGAGCGCGCGACGGAGCGGAGCTTCTCGGCGGGCGCGGCGCGGGGGAGCGAATGCCGATGTTTGTTCCATGGGAGGAGGGGGAGAGAGAGAAGGAACGAGAGGAGTACTGTGGATACTGTGTCACTTGATATTGAACGGGTCTGGGGAGGGCGGCCCATCTGCTGGAATAGGTAATGTACTGGGTTAAGACCTGTGGAAATAGATATTTGGAATAGGGCACGGGCTGGCCGCCGTGACGAGCGGACCACTCTCGGACCATCTGATCCTTCATCTGATTCCAGTATCTGAGTCGGCACGAGAAGCCCACCATGAGTCACATTCGAGTGCACCCATGTCGGCACATAATGTAATGCGGGGGCCTGTCAAACGCGCGCGCCCTCCAGCTGCTCCTGCCAGCAGCTCTGGACGGATGTACGCACTAATACCACATCAGCCAACTCGCCTTCACGCTGAGTTGCCGCTGGGACGGAACGCGCACGATCAACGATAACGATCGACGGTCTCAGCAAGCGCCTCGCGTCTCGACGTGTATTCCAGTCGGTTCTCTTCTACTTACTGATTGCTATCGCTGTCGCGTGTGGACGCGAGTCAGTCGGCTGGAGCTTCGCTGCCACTTGACGCCCTCCGCTTGGCGGTTGACCTGTCCAAAGAGAGCGAGGAAGAATCCCAAGGGCGGCAAAAATACAGTCCCTCGCATTCTTAGCTCAGCGCATCCAACGTCTAGAAATACCCGACATGCTCGCACTCGCCCAATGCGGCGCCTCACGCTCTGAGCAGCTCGCTCGCCCGCACAGGACGCAGCGCCCTCAATCCGATCCGATCCTCTGCCTCTGGTCCTCCAGATCGTAGCCTCCGCCATGGTCGACGGCGACCAGAGCCCCAGCGAGCCGCAGCACCACCACCCAGCGAGCGGGCCCTTCGCGCGCGTGCTGGCCACCGTATCGTCGCCCTCAACGGCCTCGTTTGTGGACGAGGACGACGCGGCGTTCGCCGCCGCCGCGGAACCCGACGGCTGCCTCATTCCCGAATCCGAGCGCGTCGCCGCAAGCCCCCCGGACCCCACCGCCACCACGACGTCCCGCCAGTCGTCCCGCTCCTCGTTCGCGTCGGGCGCCATGGAGTCGCGTCTCTCGGGCACGAGCAACAGCATGAAGAACATGAAGATCAGCATGGAGTCGGAGCGCATGTTCAACGACATGGAGGACGAGATCTCGCAGCCTTCGCCGACGCGCGACATCCGCTCGCGGCTCTCGTCCGTGCGCGCGTCGTCGCCCAACGCCGCGAGCGGCGGCAGCGCCGCGCGCGTGAGCGTCAAGGACCAACTCTACGCGCTCGAGTGCAAGGTGCAGTCGCACGAGGACACGATCCAGAAGCTCATGTCGATCCACCAGGCCGACAAGGCGCTGCTCATGTCCAAGATCGAGGAGATCACCGAGCGCATGGGCGAAGAGCTCCACAAGCTGCGCGTCGACTACCAGAAGAAGCTCAACACCGCGAGCGAGGAGATCGAGCGCCTCAACAAGTGTCTCAACGTCCAGCGCGGGCACATCACGACGCTCCAGGAGCAGTGCCAGTCGCTCCACAAGCACGTCGTGCAGGTCGACGACGACGTCACCAAGCTCGCCACCGAGGTGCTCGGCGACTAGGCGACTTCTCGACCAGGTATATGAACCCTTGACACACGCGGCGAGGCCACTTGCACGCCGTGTACACCGGATTATTTGCATAGCTTGCACTCATACATGACACCACCATTTCACTGGGACACCAACCGATCTTGCCATCATCTTGTGTCTTGGTCGCGCTTTCATGCAGCCGCTTACTCTGTCACGCTCTGCGTCCGCGTGCGCTCGCTCTCTCGGAGCAGCCGCAGCAAGTGGCGCGACATCTCGTTGGACGCGTCGACCGCGCGGTCTCCGCCGGCGCCCACTCCACCACCATTAGCGCCGCCAACGCCGCTGATCGCGCCGGCGCCGCCCGCGGGCGGGTCCGAGAGCATCACGTCGAGCAGGCGACGGACGTGGCGTGTCGCGAAGAACGCCTCCTCGACGATCGCGATAAAGATGTTGAGCACGACGTAGATGAACAGCGAGATGAACGCGTAGAGGTAGAGCTTGCCCGAGACACCGAATCCGTGGAGCGCGAGCGCGTCGAACGTGTCGAGGATCACGTCGCCGTTGAGCACGGCGAAGAGCGTCATCATGGACTGCGAGAGCGAGCCAAAGGCCTTGACGCGCACGCCAAAGTAGACCGTGCCGAAGAGCGCAAAGCCCACAAAGATGGGCGAGACGCCCACGAGGAACTGCAGCACGCGCGGTGCACCCCACCGCAGCGTGAGCACGATCGAGTAGATCTCGCGCGCGTGCTCGAGGTAGCCCACAAGCGAGCCCCAGAGCAGCAGCAGCGCGCTCGCCTGGAGCAGCCGGTGCGCAAAGTGGATGGGCACGTGGGTCTTGAGCGACGCGAGGCTCCAGCACGAGCTCGCGAGCAGGAGCAGCAGCGCCGCGCTCACCACGAGCTGCAGCCGATTCACGAGCGCCAGCCGCACGCGCAGCGGTACCGAGGTGGCGGACGAAGACGCAACAACGCGCACCAGTGACAGCGACCGTATGAGCGCGCGCACGCTGAGCATCAGGTAGACGCTCGCGACGCCCGCGATTGCGGCGTGGAGCCACACAAAGCGCCTCCGCGTGAGCGCCTGCCACACCGACAGCGTCGAGCAGCTCCGCACCTGCGCGTCGTCCACGCGCGCACGCAGCTGCGGCGCCGACGTGGCCGTGGCCCCCGGCGTGCCCGCGGCTGGCTC
Organism: Pythium rhizo-oryzae; assembly: GCA_027475725.1. Taxonomy (NCBI): domain Eukaryota; phylum Oomycota; class Peronosporomycetes; order Pythiales; family Pythiaceae; genus Pythium; species Pythium rhizo-oryzae. The sequence continues at coordinate 16,713 of JAMFLL010001046.1, read as the reverse complement.
GTCGCGCGCGATGATCACGTGGACGGTCCAGTCGAAGCACTCGTCGTAGTAGCTGCCGTACTGCCGGTCGCGCAGGTGCATCGTCATGTGGACGCGCACGAGCGAGCGCACGAGCCGCCGCGCCGCCGGAGCATCCATGTCGAGCGCGAACGGGCCCACGCGGTCTGCCGGTTTGGCCGCCACGCGGTACGTGCGCGTGACCAGCGCGTCGTCGTCGTCGTGTTTGTCCAAGCTGTCGACGCGCGGCCGCCTTGTGGTCGTGACGGCTATGTCGATGCGGCGCACGCGCTCGTCGGCGTGGATCGGGTCGCGCGCGTACTCGTAGTTGGCGACCGAGTCGTTGGCGATCGCAAAGTAGGCGTCGCGCACGAAGAACACGGCGTCGCGCGTCTGGTTGAGCGTGTAGAGCGCGCGCGCGAACCGCGGCGCGACGCCCACGTCCTGCGACGGCGGCAGAAAGAAGTAGGCCCAGTTGCGGTGCGTCGCGCGCATGTACGCAGCGTTCTGCGCGTCGAACAGCGCCATCTGCAGCAGCGTGAGCACCAGCAGCAGGGCGTGGCACGCAATCTTGAACGGGAACCGCCCGTGCGCGCGCCACTTTTCCACGGGCGAGAGCGCCACGCGCTCGACCGTCGACATGCCGCGGCGAAACGGCGCCGGACGGCGCGTACGGCGCTTGGCGGCGGTGGCGTCTGCATCCTCCGCCGTCGCGGCGGCGGCGTCCAGCAGCGGCTCGTGGAGCTCCTCGTCGTTCGCGTCCATGTTTGTAGCTCCTTGGCCGTCTCACTTGAAGATCCCCGTTGCTTCTCCAACACTTAACGGTTGGTTTATCAGTTTGGAAAGACGTGTTAGGAACCTATTTGGGCTATCCGAACAGCTCCAAACGCCCTGACTCCGCATCATGGCGACCGGCTCCGCCTCGCCCGCGGCGGCGCGGCGCGTGCTGCGCGTGGCGCTGGGCAGCCGCGTCTGCATCTCGCTGCTCGCGCTCGGGACGGCGCTGCTGGTGGCGCCGTACGACACGTCCTCGCGGCTCGTCGCGGCGCCGCACCCGCTCGCGGCGCTGGCCAACTGGGACGGCGTCTACTTCGCGCAGATCGCGGCGCGCGGCTACGAGTACGAGCAGACGCACGCCTTCTTCCCGCTCTACGCGCTGCTCGTGCGCTGGCTGGGCGGCGCGCTGCGCGCGCTGTCGCTCGTGGACGCGGCGCTCGCCGTGCCGCTCGCCGGCTGGCTGCTCAGCAACGCCTGCTGCGTCGGCGCGGCGCTGTTCCTCTACCGACTCGGCTGCCTCGTGCTGCGCCGCGAGCGCACGGCGCGCCGCGCGGCCTACCTCTTCTGCGTCGCGCCCTCGAGCATCTTCATGACCGCGCTTTACAGCGAGAGGTACATGGCGCTCGCTTGCGATTGATACATCGTCTCGTGGCTCACCAACTGATGCGTGCCAGTCTCATGTGCCTATTGAGCTTCGCCGGCATGTTCTACGTCGAGAGCTACCGCGCGAGCCGCCGCTTTGAGTCGCTCTTGCTCGCCGCCGTCTTGTTTGGCGCCGCGTCCGCGACGCGCTCGAACGGCGCGCTGCTCTCGCGTACGTCCACGGCACCTCGCCTTGAATGCTCCTCACCTCACGACGAAAGCTAACGCATTGTGTGTCGTTCAGTCTACATCGCCTGGTACCGCCTGGTCGAGTCGCCGTCACCGCTCCGAGCACCCACCAATTTCCTCGCGCACTGGCTCGCGACGGCGCTGCTGGGCGTCGTCGCCGTCGGCCCGCAGATCTGGTATTTCGTCCACGGCATCCGTTTGTACTGCCCAGCGCTCGTGGAATCGCTGGTGCCGAGTCTCTCTGTCGCTACACGCATCACGCAGGACCGTCCGTGGTGCGCGTCCGTCGTGCCCAACGTCTCGGCCATGTACATGTTCATCCAGCGCGAGTACTGGAACGTCGGCTTGCTGCGGTACTACGAGTGGCGCCAGCTGCCCAACTTCTTGCTCGCCGCGCCCGTGATCACGCTCAGCGCGTATTCGCTCGTCCGCTTCTTCTCGTCTCGATCCAGATCTTCGACAAGATCGACTCAAGCAGCGCTGCCCGCGACAGCAACTCCGTACTTTCTCCACTGGGGCTTCTTGCTGGTCAACGCGCTGCTGGTCGTCCACATTCAAGTCACAACGCGGCTATTGGCCGCGTGTCCCCCGCTCTTTTGGGCACCGGCCGCGCTCTTCTTCTCCGACTCGCCGCCCCGTAGCACGACGGCGGGCAAGGTCGTCGTCGCGTACTTTTTGGTGTTTTATGTGCTCGGCGCGGGGCTCTTCACCTCCTTCTACCCGTGGACATAAGCCACCCAATTGATGATCACGGTTCGTCACCTACATATAGTGAACCTCCTTCGATTGCGGAATTCTCCTCTTGTTCCAAGCCGAGTCAAGTCGTTCTTTGCAGGAAACAGTGATCCTCTGAACGAGATCGCGCGCCAAATTGGAAACGTTCTGAACAAAAATAAACGACTAGCAACTAGCCTGTTGTCAATCGCGCCGCCACGAGTTTGTTGTCCAAGGTGCACCACCGTTGTTGTGAGAGTCGCCGTCAGCCCTCGCCCATGTCAGCTGTGTCGCCAGACGATGCACGCGCCGAGAGGCCCATGTGGAGCGTCCGGGAACGGGAAGCGACTCGAACAACCGCGATGGCGAGTGCCACATCCATTCTGCCCAACTTGGACGGGTCCTACATCGAGCAGTTCGGCACGGCTCACAATGCCGCCGCCACGTCGACCGAGGCGAAAGATCGCCCGCGACTGCGACGCGTGTCCAGCGAGGCCGACCAGCGCACCAAAGCACACGACGCCACGCACTACGACCGGTCGGAAAACTCGTCGGCGTTTGTGTCGAGCGACGAAAAGTTCGCGAGCCTCGCACACCTCGTGTCGGCGATGAACCCCATGGGCATGGAGACGCGCGCCAAAAACGCCAACCACGACGCCATCGTGCGGCACTTCCAGCTGCGACGCGTCTCGGGCGAGGCCTCGCGGGCCTCTTACACGAAGCCAGACGACCATGACGACGACGCGCTCGAGCAAGGCACCAACGATCCGTCGACAGACGCAGACGGCTCACTGCGTAAGCTCTTCGCGGCTCGGAGGCTCACACGAACGCCGATGCTCTCCAAGGCCCACTACGACAGCATGCGCAACGTGAATCGAGACAAAGGCGACACGACCGAGATTGCTGTCACGAGAGGCTTCATGTGCCTGCGTTTGTGGCACTGTCGAAAGCGTATATGGAGGAGATGTCGATCGGCTGCGCGCGCGTGCTTGCTGCCGATGTCGCCGACAGGAACCGTTGCCTCTCTCCGCACAGCGATCACGCTGATTGTGGTACTCGCACAGCTCTTCTTGGCGCCGTTCATTCCGGTGTACTTTCCAGGTGGATCGAACTCAATCACGACGCTTGCCATGCTCTTGGACGTCACGTTCTTCATAGACGTCTTGCTCGGCTTCAACACGTCGTTCTATGACGAAAAAACCGACCGCTTGGAGAGCGATCGCCGCAAAGTCATCCAGCGGTTTGTCTCCTCGCGGCACAGATGCTGGCTTGTCGTCGATTTTCTCTCAGCGATGCCCGTTCAAGTTATGTTGCTACTCGTACGCCGGCCACACGAAAACCGCTCGCCGCTATCACCTATACCGCCACAGTCCGGGGACATCGCCAGCGCGTTCTTGCGGGTACTAAGGTGGACCTATCTGCTTCCACAAACGATCTGGGGCGTGCGCATGGTCCGCGCGACCACGCAGCTGCCACTGGACATAAGCCACCCAATTGATGATCACGGTTCGTCACCTACATATAGTGAACCTGCTTCGATTGCGGAATTCTCCTCTTGTTCCAAGCCGAGTCAAGTCGTTCTTTGCAGGAAACAGTGATCCTCTGAACGAGATCGCGCGCCAAATTGGAAACGTTCTGAACAAAAATAAACGACTAGCAACTAGCCTGTTGTCAATCGCGCCGCCACGAGTTTGTTGTCCAAGGTGCACCACCGTTGTTGTGAGAGTCGCCGTCAGCCCTCGCCCATGTCAGCTGTGTCGCCAGACGATGCACGCGCCGAGAGGCCCATGTGGAGCGTCCGGGAACGGGAAGCGACTCGAACAACCGCGATGGCGAGTGCCACATCCATTCTGCCCAACTTGGACGGGTCCTACATCGAGCAGTTCGGCACGGCTCACAATGCCGCCGCCACGTCGACCGAGGCGAAAGATCGCCCGCGACTGCGACGCGTGTCCAGCGAGGCCGACCAGCGCACCAAAGCACACGACGCCACGCACTACGACCGGTCGGAAAACTCGTCGGCGTTTGTGTCGAGCGACGAAAAGTTCGCGAGCCTCGCACACCTCGTGTCGGCGATGAACCCCATGGGCATGGAGACGCGCGCCAAAAACGCCAACCACGACGCCATCGTGCGGCACTTCCAGCTGCGACGCGTCTCGGGCGAGGCCTCGCGGGCCTCTTACACGAAGCCAGACGACCATGACGACGACGCGCTCGAGCAAGGCACCAACGATCCGTCGACAGACGCAGACGGCTCACTGCGTAAGCTCTTCGCGGCTCGGAGGCTCACACGAACGCCGATGCTCTCCAAGGCCCACTACGACAGCATGCGCAACGTGAATCGAGACAAAGGCGACACGACCGAGATTGCTGTCACGAGAGGCTTCATGTGCCTGCGTTTGTGGCACTGTCGAAAGCGTATATGGAGGAGATGTCGATCGGCTGCGCGCGCGTGCTTGCTGCCGATGTCGCCGACAGGAACCGTTGCCTCTCTCCGCACAGCGATCACGCTGATTGTGGTACTCGCACAGCTCTTCTTGGCGCCGTTCATTCCGGTGTACTTTCCAGGTGGATCGAACTCAATCACGACGCTTGCCATGCTCTTGGACGTCACGTTCTTCATAGACGTCTTGCTCGGCTTCAACACGTCGTTCTATGACGAAAAAACCGACCGCTTGGAGAGCGATCGCCGCAAAGTCATCCAGCGGTTTGTCTCCTCGCGGCACAGATGCTGGCTTGTCGTCGATTTTCTCTCAGCGATGCCCGTTCAAGTTATGTTGCTACTCGTACGCCGGCCACACGAAAACCGCTCGCCGCTATCACCTATACCGCCACAGTCCGGGGACATCGCCAGCGCGTTCTTGCGGGTACTAAGGTGGACCTATCTGCTTCCACAAACGATCTGGGGCGTGCGCATGGTCCGCGCGACCACGCAGCTGCCACTTCGCCTCAACTTTCAGCGGTACGCATCCGTTGCACATGCCGCTCGCATCGTCGTACTCTTTCTCGGAGCCATCCACTACGTGGCTTGCTTCTTTCGGGCATCTCTCAGCGGCGAAGAGCACCTAGATTCAGATCCGTGGTCGACGTACGTCACTGATCTGTCCACGTCTGTCCAGCTCCTCGTGGGTCATCTTGGCCATCCAACGCCCGGTAGGCATTCGCCTTCACCCATCTTCAGCTTTATCGCTATGCTGGGTGGTGCGATCGTGACAGCTTATATCACGAGTAGTGTAGCGCTGCTTCTCTTCCGCACCAACTCGAACTCGTCTCGATACGACACAAAACTCGCCCGCGTGCACTCGACAATGGACAAGATGCAGCTGCCCAGGTCGCTCCAACGCCGCATTCATCAGTACTACGACCACTTGTGGGGAGCTCACGACGCCACGGACACGAGTGAGATCGCCGCCTTCTCTAAGGCGTTGTCGCCGTCGCTTTCACTGGAAGTCAACCTGTTCAAGTACATGGATCTTGTGCTCAGCGTCCCTTTTTGGCGCAACTGCAGCGCTGACTTCGTTACGCAGATCATGTGCAACCTCCAGGTGCGCACGTACCTTCCGGAAGATTACATCATGCGACAAGGCGAGATTGGAGACAACCTCTTTCTCATCAACCGCGGGGTCTGCGAGCTTCGCGCACGCGTCGGCGACGACGGGAAAACCAAGCTGCCGATCCCACGCATGCGGCGAATGCACGCAGGTACTGCCTTCGGCGAGCTGGCACTGCTCATGAACTACCGGCGTACGGCCACTGTGCGTGCTGTCACCTTTGTCGAGATGTGCATCCTCGAGCGCACGCCGTTCCAGACTATTCTCACTCGGTACCGAGACGACCGACGTGAGGTACTTCGTGAGATCTTGGTGAGCTCCATCGACAAGAAGGCGCAGCGCTTCCTTCCCTTCCCTTATGAACCGCTTGTTGAGCACGCGATAGGTGCCGGCTCGCAAAAGCCATCCACGCCATGGGAAGCAGCCGAGGTGCTAGTTGATTTGATCCTCGCTCCGGAGTGCGTGGACGAAAGCATCAAGTTCGGATTCAAAGACCTCGATTCGTTCGCTCAGAACCGGCTCGTCCCAGTAGCCACACCGTCCACTTTGCAGCCCACCACACCACAGCTTTCCACTCTCGACGACAATCAACAGAAGCTTAATGGCGTAGAAGATATCGTGAAGCGCTTGGATTCGATGGAACAACAGCAAGCGGATACGGCAAAGCGGTTGGTCGGTTTGGAAGAGTGCATGCAGTCGATATTGCGTGCCCTCGATAGCCTCACCGCATCTATGAACGAGTCCTCGGTTAACGGGTCGTTCCATAACGGCTTCGACCTCTAAATAGACGGCGTGGCGGCATTTCGATCCCTCGTTTGGCTTTTTCTCTGTGTGATCGATCCTGCGCTCACGGGGTCCGTTTCACACACACCGACTTGCCTTTCTCGCCTCACCTCACCAAAGCAGCCGTGTTGGTTCGCACCCCCGATACAGACGTCCGACCGACGACATGACAGCGTTCGCGCTGTCTCCCGACGCGAAGGAATCGCGCATCCGTCCGCCGGGTCAGATGAGCACAAGCGACATGCTCAGTGAGTCGAGCGCAACCAACCGCCCCTTCAGCGCCTCTGCTTCTGTCGTCACGGATCCCACGCGAACGCAGTCGATTCAGTCGCTTGTTCAACAGCTTGGAGCTGGTGGGGCAGTGAGTGAGCGGAAGAGTATGGTGCAGCAACCCTCGCATCATGTCGCACCGATTCTCACCAACACGACGCCAACGGTGAGCGAGTCCATAATCCAGACGCAGCCGCCGAGCCACGAACCGGAGCCCGTGAACAAAACTGCCAACCATGAAGCAATCGTGAAGCATTTCCATCTCCGCCGCGTTCTTGAAGACGAAAACAACATGACTGAAGACGACGGGGGCTACGACGAGGACGGTTCTGTAGACCCTGGCTCGCCTTACGCACAACGGATGATCAATGCCGCCAAGATTCACGAGTTCCGCCGCGCAAAAAGCCGTCGCGACTCGAGAATGTCCAGTGTGACCCATATCATCCCCGTTACGAAGCGACGCCTTGTGCGTCGTCTGCGCCGAGTTCCTCGTCTTCTCCGCTCCCTGGTGGATGAATGCATCACGCCTTTCACGCCGACTGGAACCTTCTCCAGGTTGCGTGGGGTCTTGCTGCTGCTCACGATGCTTCTTCAGTTCTACGTGATTCCGTTCATGCCTGTATACTTCCCCAGCGGCACAGCAGCGCTGGACGGTCTCCAGATATTCTTCGACGTCGTGTTCATAGTCGACTTCTTAGCCAACTTCAACACCGCATACTACGGTAAAGCAGACCAGCTCGAGGTTTCGCGGCCCAAGATCATCTCTCGCTACGTCAAAAGCGGATGGCCCTTCTGGATCGATTTGGTCACATCGGTGCCGGTTGATACGATCATCTGGTTCGCACTGCGCGATGATCCCCATATCACTCAGTCGCAACTGGCGGGCTACGTGATGGCTGGTGAACTGCATGCCGTCATTCGGTTCTTCAGCTGGACGTCATTTCTCAAGTCGATTTGGTTCATGCGCGTCGTCCGGGCAACCAAGGAGTTTTGGTTTCGCGTGGTGCACACTCGTGTGTCGTACGCGCTCGGATTTGTCCAAATCGTGCTGCTGTTGCTCTATGTAGCCCACTATGTCGCATGCCTCTGGCGATTCACACTGCAGTCGGCGATGCCACACGTCGCGGTTATCGATCACCCGTGGGAACAATACGTCGGTGACTTGTACTACGCCGCACAGCTCCTGCAGGGACAAGGCGCGCCAGCGACAAACGTCAACGAGTCGGTGTTCGGAAGCGTCGCCGTGCTCTTCGGGTACCTTGCAATCGCCTTCATTATCAGCTGTGTGAGCCTCATCTTGATCAACTCGCAGTCGAACACATCCATGTACCAGCGCAAGCTGGAGAAGGTCTTTGCGACCATGGACAAAATGCAGCTGCCGCCACAATTGCGCCGTCGCATCCACCAATACTACAACCACTTGTGGTTCGAGCACGACTCAATCGACGGCGATATCGCCAAGTTTTCTCATGAGCTGTCGCGGTCGCTTGGCCTTGAGGTCCGCCTGTTCAAGTACATGGATTTGGTGCTTAGCGTGCAGTACTGGCGCAACAGCAGCGCGGACTTCGTCACGCAGATCATGCTGAGCTTAGACGTGAGAGCGTACCTTCCCGAAGACTACATCGTTCGCCAGGGCGAGGTGGGCGATGGGCTCTTCCTCATCAATCGCGGGCTCTGCGAGCTCACGAGTTGCCCAGCTGAGCGAGCAACTGCTGAAGGGGTCCCAGCGCGCACCCGAAACACCGTCAAAACTGCTACTGGATCTGCTGCTGCTGAGGGGGCTGTGAATGTGCGACGCTTGATGGCTGGGCACTCGTTCGGAGAGCTTGCGCTGCTCATGAACTATCGTCGTACAGCAGACGTGCGCGCCGTGAGCTACGTGGAGATGTGCGTACTCGATCGCAAATGCTTCCAGAAACTTCTCATCCGCTACCGCGAAGACCGTCGGGAAGTGCTTCGTGAGCTTGTGCTGAGCTGCATGGAGAAAAGTGGCATGAGATTCATTGCGTTCCCATGGGAAGAAATGGTCGACCGCATATTACTCCGGATCCCTCACCCGTCGAGGGCAACGTCGCACTCGCAACTCACACCGTGGGAGGCTGCTGATTTGATTGTCGACCTCATCACTCCGGAGGGCATTGCTGACGAGAGCGTGACCTTCGGTTTCCACGACTTTGACTCGCTCTCGCACTTCCAGCTGACGCCGATCACCATGACCGACGGTGTGGACGATAATTTGGCGTCGTTTCACATCGATCGATCCTTCGACGCGACATCATCTTCGTCCTGCAAATGCCGCGCAAAAATGGACAAGATGGCTGTATGGCAGCAGCAGACGCTTGATCGCTTGGCTTCACTCGAGTCATTAGTTGGCGACCTCGTGCGCGAGATCCGACACAATCGAAAAGACTAAAAACATGCCAATATAAAACGCAAAGGAAACATACCGCTGTGCGGCCTTCGCGATTACCTGTTCATGTGGTTACCTGCAATGCTGTGGCCACCACGTAGGGCCCACCAGTACTACGCTAAGTGACACGGATGTGTATCAGCCCCGCGACTTGCGAGTTTTCAGTTTCTTTTCAAGACGGTCACGGGCAGATCCTCCCAATTTTCGCTTCGTGGGAGCGGCTGGTAGTTTTGAAGTGATGGGGAGCGGCGGTCGCATCATCACCGAAGCTCCACTAACGGCAGCTGGAGAGCCTGGTCCTTCAGTACCATCCCGATAATCTTCGTCATACTGCTTCACCTTCTTCTCTTTCGATTTTCCGAGTGGAGGGCGCCCGCGTTTGCGCTTTGGCACCGGACTAGCGAGGACATCCTGTTGGATTGTGGCCTTCGTGAAGCTAGCATGGCTTTCCCCATCTGGTAACGAACCAGGAGACGGCGGAGCCGAAGGTGGGGGCGGTGGTGGAGGGGGAGGTGACGAGCTTTCGGTCGGAGGCGACGGGAGTGGTGGGGCAACTGGGACGGGCGGGCTTGGGCTTGCCTTGGTGGCTGATGACTCGGCCTTCGGCGTGGCACCTCGGCCAGATTTGCTTCTTGACGTCTTCTTCGACTTCTTTTGGGTTGCTGATGAAGGTCTCGTTTTCTTTCGCACCTTCCGACAACGCGTGCACTCATATACTTCAGGTGGCTCTTCTAAATCGTTCACCCCACCACAGCGGGTATGCTCCCACGCTTCGCACACTCCACACTGCACCATGCGCACCCCATCGTCAAAATTCTTCTCCTGAATACCGCATTTGCAGACGAACAGCCATTCTTCCGAAGCCCGACACTTGAAACACCAAAAAATCTCGTGCAAGGGGATACGAACGCATCCGATGTGAACCCACGTCTTGCAGTTGTTGCACTCCACCATTTCTTGCCCATCGTCATAGTCTTGTCCTCCGAGACCGCAGCTACAAGACACGACCCAATGCTCGTCTTCTACCCAAGGCGTGACGATTGGAAGGGAGTTTCCATTCGACGTCGACGTCGCGTTCTTCTTCTTTGATCTCGCGCTCCGCTGACGCTCAATGATACGCTGTCGCGCCAGTGCAATCACTTGTTCTTTCGCTTGCTTCGTGATCTGGAGCTCTTTCAGTTTAGCGCGCTTGCGAATCGCGATCAGAGCATCGACTGGAACAGGAGGTAAATCTGGGTAGGAGCTCTCGGGATCAAAATCGTTGTCGCTGTCACTCGAACTGCTTTCTTCTGGCTCATCGAACTCTTCCGCGTCTTCTTCCCTCTGTGGTTCCTTCTCATCTTCTGGCTCGTCTTGACGCTCTTCTTCGTTGTCACTGCTGCTACTACTGCTGCTATCATCGTCGCTGCTTGAATCACTGCTGCTTTCGTTCGTATCACCATTGTCGTCGTCACCCGCTGCCGGAGGCTCATGGTCGCTTTCTTTACCCATGTCCTCGCCGTCCGACGAATCAACGCTGGACGAATCGCTCGAGTCCGAGCTGGATTCGTTGCTACTACTGCTACTGCTGCTGCTGTCATCAGCTGCAATGTGTGTAATAGCGTCGCTTGGCCCATCGATTCCTGAAACGTGCACCTCGAGGACGTGAGTATTCGAGGTTTTCGCCTCCTCCGGTTCGATTAGTCGGGCGTCACGGCTCACGGGCACCATAACGGCACGCAAGCTGGAGACATCACCAGCATCTGGAGCCTCGTCAACACCATGTTGCCCACCAGTCGAGTCAGTCAATTCGGTCTTGGGCTGAGCCTGAAGCGTGGCAATCATCTTCTCAAGCATTCCGCTGGGTTCGCAGTGCATTGCGGTCTTGCAAATCCATTTCACACGGTCAATGACATCAGGGGTACCCGCGAGACCGTCTGTTTTGCCTTCGAGCCAATCCTTCAGTGCCACCACGAGTACTCGCAATCCCTGCCACTCCCATTTGCTCAGCACGGACGGGCACGTCGACATCATCTTGGCATAGTACACGACTGCATACCACACAGAGCATTCGAACTCCGGGAAGAAGAACCGACCTTCAATTTGCTGGCGCTTCTCCTTGGCATGACACCGCAAGTGCGTCGCCATGTGGTACCCGGAGAGGAAGTTGCCGCCAAACGAGATCGAGTCCTCAGGCGTGTACACTGCGTGGATCCACCCGGAGGGTAGCAGCATCGTATCCCCTGCACGCATCTCCAGTACTGTGCAGTCTCCGGACAGCACAAGGTCACCAAAGAACGGCGACTGGCCATGCTGGTACTCGGCCTCCCACTTCGCAAAGCGATCCAGGTTCGCATCGGTTGGCGGGACCACAATGAAAAACTGTCATCACCCAAACACACGACGAGCGTGAGCACCTCTTCAAGATCGCCATCAACACATCCCGATGCCGCGCGCGCACCTTGCGGCCTTTGTAGAGATGGTACCAAACCGACGAGCCGCCGAAATCCACGTGGTACTCGGTGTAGCTGCCCGCGGCGCTCATGAGGCAGTAGAGCCGCACCTTGGGCTTGAGCGACACCTCGCGTGCCACCGTGGATTTCGCGACCTTCGGAGCCTTCGTGCCGGTGGTGGCCCAGTGCTTTTCGACCCAGCCGATCTCGCGCACCACCTTGGGCGGCCGCACCACCTTGTCGAGCCCCGTGCCGGTGCACTCGAGGCTGATGAGGTTGAGCACGCGGTCGCGCTGCGCCGGCGTCTTTCCAAAGTACTGCATCCACTCCTTCAGCGTCATCTCGTTCGCGAGCTCGCGCTGCGAGTCGACCTACAGGTTCAGGGTGTCGGCAATTAGCCCAGTTGCAGAAACGTGGCAAGCCACAGAACGATGGGTAGGCACGCACATCGATGGCCCGCACGGCGTGCTCCGGGCCGATGGCCGCCTCCAAATCCTGCAGCGTCATCGCGCCCTGCGCCGGCACTGCGGATGGACACATAAAGAGGTCGTTTAGCACGTTTCGCCTACTGTCGACCAGCTAGACAGACGAAGAAGTCGACATCAACGCACCGACGAGGTCGAGCTGCGCCGGCGCGCGCACGAGCAGCGGCGCCAGGAAGCCCGTCGCGTCCAACTAGACAACACCACACACCGTTAGACGCCGCACATGCGCCACCAGAGGCGGATGGATGGCGCGTACATAGTCCTTGTCGACGCGCTGGTCGCAGTTCACGACCGTGGCGACGCCGCACGCCGTCGCGGACGCGAACCGCGTCGCCTGGTCGCGCGGGTCGGCGCGCGGCTTCTTGGCGGGCGCGTCCGCGCGCTCGGCGCGTCGCTTGGGCATCGCGAGCGCGCGCGGCGGCCCCAGCAGCACTGGCGCGGCGGCCACGTCCAGGCCCATCCAGTGCGTCCTCCCCGTTATACCAGTTCCTTTCCCCGTTCCGGGCCGATAAAGGGGGGGAATATGCCCCAAAACAAGGCAAAGCCCCGCGCAAGTCGATACCAACTCACCTCGAAAACGAGGTTGATTCACGAAAAAAAGCGGATTTTTTTGGTCTGGGGCTGTTGTGTCTCGCTGTTGTGTATCACAGGAAAATCCCTTGTTGGAGGTTTGAGACGAGGGACCGGTCAGTGGCCCTTTGTGCGACGAAGCTCACCAACCAAAGGAGCTCACTTGCAGCGGTCCGCTTGTTGTTCGGGCCACACACACACACGCACGCACGCCGCTCTTCTCCGTATCCCCATGACGCAGTGGCTGCTCCTGCGCAACGGCCTGCTGCACTGCCGCGGCAGCGCCGTCTCGACCGCCAGCTCCTCAACCACAGCCACGACGGCACGCGCGCGCGCGTCCGGCGCGTCGCACCTGCTGCGCCGCTTCTCGTCGGCGCCCGACCGCCACCGCCGCAACCACTTCAAGAGCAACCGCGACTACAAGGACAAGGCCCGCGAGGACCGCAAGGACGGCGCCAAGCCGCCGCTCGGCAACTGGAACCTGTTTGACAACGCCGGGTCTGCCGGAGCCGGCGGCCGCGCTGGTGCCGGTGGCAACGCGAAGAACACCGCCGGCGCCGGCGCGCCCAAGAAGCAGCGCAACACCGCGTTTGGGCGCCGCGCCGGCGGCAACGGCGCCGCGAAGAAAGAGGACGGCCCGATCTTCACCAACAAGTTCCAGAACCTGTTGTCGTTTGCGTTCGACGAAGACGACGACGAGGACACCACCGTGCCGCGCAAGGAGTCGGCGGCGCCTGCGAGCGACGCCGCACGACCAGCAAAGAAGGCGTCACCCTTTGTGACGGGCAGCGCGCGATTTGGCGCCGCGAAGAAGCGCACCAGCAACGTCAACGCGGACGAGATCGACGACGACGACGACGACATCTTTGCGGACACGAACGACCTGGCGATTTCCGAGCTTGCGCTGGACCCGGAGGCACTCGATGATACCGATGTGGACAGCGACGGCGTGGCTATTGCCAAGGTCAAGAAAACCAAGCCCAAGGCCGAGGACGCCGCCAAGAAGAAGCAGCTCAAGCACCAGAAGAAGAAGGACGGCCGCTCGCTGCTCAAGACATTCAAGTTTGAGAACTCGATCTTCGGCAGCGACGACAGCTTCTTTGGCCACGTGGACTGGGACGAGCGCGGCAACGAGAACCGCGAGGAACGCCGCTTTAAGCGCCAGCAGCGCAAGACGGACCGCCACCGCCCCAAGGTGGTGCTGCCCCCGCAGGAGGTGGAGATTCCCACGCGCATCCTCGTCAAGGACCTCGCGGACCGCATGAGCGTCAAGTCCAAGGTGCTCATCCGCGCCCTGCGCGACCTCGGCGAGAGCGTGACGGACGACTCGGTGATCACGAACGACATTGCCGAGGTCGCGGTCGAGTCGCTCAACATGATCCCGGTGCTGCTGCCGCCCGAGTTTGTGGACGCCGAGCTCACGGTGCCGCCCGAGGACTGCTCGGCGTTCCCCGTGCGGCCGCCCGTGGTCTCGGTCATGGGGCACGTGGACCACGGCAAGACGACGCTGCTGGACGCGCTGCGCAAGTCCAAGGTCGCGGCGTCGGAGGCCGGCGGCATCACGCAGAGCATCGGCGCGTTCACGGTCGCGCTCGGCAAGAAGTTTGGCGACATGACGTTCATCGACACGCCGGGCCACGCGGCGTTCAGCGGCATGCGGTCCATGGGCTCGGAGGTGACCGACATTATTGTGCTCGTGGTCGCGGCCGACGACGGCGTGCGCCCGCAGACCAAGGAGGTGATCGAGCTCGCGCTCAAGAACAACGTGCCGCTCGTGGTCGCGGTGACCAAGGTGGACATGCACTCGCAGAGCCAGGACGAGGTGGTGTCGCGCATCGGCGGCGAGCTGCTCGAGCACGGCGTGGTGGTCGAGTCCATGGGCGGCGACACGCCGCTCGTGTGCGTGTCGGGCAAGACGGGGGAGGGCCTCGACGCGCTCAAGGAGACGATCGCGCTCCACGCCGAGATCATGGACCTGCGCGCCGACACGTCGGTGGCGGGCGAGGCCGTGGTGCTCGAGGCCAAGATGGCGCGCGGCGTGGGCCCGCAGGTCGACGCGATCGTCAAGTGGGGCACGCTCAAGAACGGCGCCGTGGTGGTGTGCGGGCTCGAGTACGGCAAGGTCCGCGCGCTCACGGGCGCGGACGGCAAGCGCGTCAAGGCCGCGACACCGGGCGTGCCCGTGCGCGTGGTCGGACTCAAGGGCCTGCCGAACGCCGGCGAGGCGCTGCTCACAGTGCCATCCGAGGAGCGCGCGAAGGAGGTGGTGCAGCAGCGCGAGGAGATGCTCCAGTGGGACCTGCTCGCGGCGACCGAGGAGGCCGAGGCGCAGGCCGAGGGCGGCGACGCGCCGCACCACCGGCGCCGCCGGTACATGGGCGCGCACGCCAAGTCGCGGCAGATCGAGCTGCGCCGCCGCCAGGCCGAGGAGGAGGCGCAGCGCGTGGCGGCGCTCAAGGTGGGCGAGGACGGGTACCAGGCCAAGGTCGTGCCGATCATCGTCAAGACGGACTCGATGGGCGTGATCGCGGCCATCGACGACCTCATCGCGTCGCTGCCGACGGACGAGGCCGTGGTGAAGCGCATTTTGGGCGCCGTGGGCCCCGTGTCGTCCTCGGACCTCGCGCTCGCCGAGGCCACGGGCGCCACGATCTACCACTTCAACGTGCGGCACCCGGGCAGCATCGACCAGGAGGCGCTCCAGAAGGACGTGCCGCTCAAGCCGCACAACGTGATCTACGCGCTGCTGGACGACATCACCGAGCTGCTGGAGAGCAACCTCGAGGGCACGGAGGAGACGGAGGTGCTGGGCGCCGCCGAGATCGTGCAGCAGATCCCGATCACCAAGGCCGGGCGCCGCACCGTGAGCATCGCCGGCTGCCGCGTGACCGCGGGCGCGCTGACCATGCAGGCCAAGTACCGTCTCGTGCGCGACGGCGAGGTCGTCGCGAGCGATCTGAGCATGGACACGATGCGCCACTTCCAGGACAAGGTCTCGGAGGTGACCAAGGGCCAGGAGTGCGGGCTGCTGCTCCACGGGGACACCGCCTTTCTCCCGGGGGACGTGCTCGAGGCGTACGCGGTCAAGATTGTCAAGAAAGCTGTCTAAACTAGGGCGGGGTGTGGACAGTGCACCTAAAACAGTAGACTGTATTTATCCCCGAACGTTCAGTGAGCCCCCAAACCCACCCACCCGGGAAAACAACACAACCCACCCACCCACCCCACCTGCTCTCTCTCTCTCTCTCTCTCAGCTCTGTGTAAATGTGTACACCTCTTCTAAACGATCAAGTCGTCTTCCAGGCTCTCCACACCTTCTAGATACGTATGCACCTCTATATATACATATGCATACCAGCATCGTCCCCCGGTCCGCTGTCCTCCTTTCTCTCCTCCCCGTTTTCTCCCAACCCAACCCAGCCAGCGTGCTTCGGTTCAAACGCCCCGTATAGTCCGGGTTTCTTTCGTACGCCCTCCAAACGCGCCAAAACCCTCTCTCTCTTCCTCCCACCGCCCTCCGCCCGGATAATGGACGCGCACGGCGTGAACCCGCTGGGCCTGGGCGGCGCGCCCATGAGCGTGCCCATGGGCATGCCCATGTCCATGCCCATGTCCATGCCCATGAACGGCATGGCGCCCGCCGCCATGAGCGTGCCCATGAACCCCAGCTACGGCGTGCCGCAGCCCATGATGATGGGCATGCCCATGAACGGCATGGCGCCCGGCCCCGGCGGCATGCCCATGGGCGGCGGCATGCCCATGAACCCGGCGGCGATGGCCCCCGGCGGCGTCCCCGGCGGGCTCGCGGCGCCGCCCAACGCGGGGGCGGCGGGCGCCGCCTCCGGCGCGCCGCCGCAAGCGCTCCGGGGCGCCGGGTGGGGCATCCCGGGCGA
>JAMFLL010001045.1:0-21020 GCA_027475725.1 Pythium rhizo-oryzae | reverse complement strand
GGACTCGGTCGAGACGCTGCGCGAGCGCGTCAAGCTGCGCCAGAAGAAGAAGGAGCACGAGATGGACACGCTGCGGGGTGAGCTCGAGAGCGCGCTCGCGCGCGCCGCGGCGGTCTCGGCCGAGCTCGCGCGCGAGCGCAAGGAGAAGGAGGAGTTTGCGATCCGCATGGACGAGTGCCAGCGCATCATCGAGAAGCGCAACAAGCAGCTCATCAAAGCCAGCGAGAAGCTCGCGCGGCTCGCGGAGCAGAGCGAGAGCCAGACGAGCGAGCTGCAGCAGCGCGTCCAGGAGCTCCAGCAAGAGCTCGAGCAAACGCGCGCGCTCGAGCGCGTCGCGCTGGAGCGACAGCGTGCCGAATTCGAGGAGGAGCTCGCGCAGCAGCGCGCACGACTCGAGTCGCAACTGGAGAACGTCACGCTCGCCGCGGCCGAGAAACTACGGATGAAAGAAGCTGATGAGGGCTTACTCCACAAGCGCATCACGCAGCTCGAAGCCGACGTGGTCGGCGCGACGTCGCGCATGTTCGAGAGTAGCGAGTACCAGAACCTGCTCAAGCGGTGCGAGGACGCCGAGGCCATCACGCGTGGACTGCGGTTCCAGTTGGAGAAGGCCCAGAACGAGAAAAAGTATTTGAAGAAGCAGCTTGTCGCGGCATCCGCGTCCACATCGTCGCCTGCTCAAACTGGCAGCACACCATCGCCTGCGTTTATGCCGGCGGTCGACCTCTTCGCCGAGCTGTCCGCGGGGAGAGAGCAGAGTCCGACGAGCAGCGTCGCCAGCGCGGATTTGTCTAGCTTTGACTTTTCGCGCGTCGAGATGTCCCCTCCCATGAGTCCGGTAGGAGCTTCGCGCCCACCGCCAGCAACGGTGCCGCCGTCGACTTCCTCGTCCTCATCATCGTCAAGAAAGCCCAGCTTGAAGGTTTCGACTGCCCCGGAGACCCAACGGCGCGTTCATATCGACGAGCCTAATCGAGGAGAGACGAGCAGCAAAGACAGCCTTGAGTCTGTCTACGGAGGTACAAACGACGGCGACGAGGAAGAGGCACCTCCCATGCCGCCCGTGACGACGTCACAAAGCGACCGAAGTGAGAGCAGAACGCGTCCTGGCTCGGGCTCGATCAACTTTTTTGAAAAGATCAGCATCAAGTTCAAGCGGTCGGCCTCGTCGCCACGCAATTCGACTCCAACTACGAGATCGTTCGATGAAGCGGAACAAAAGGCCACAACAACCGCCGGTCACACGGCCGGTGGGGCTTCGTCGCAGGCTCAACCGCCTGGAGCGAGCAGCTCCGCTCCAATCGATATTCCACCAGCGCATAGGAGAAAGGTGCTGCCCAAGCGACCCAAGATGTACGTGGCCAAGTCGCTGTCCGATTACGAAGAATCAAGTGATAGCATTTTCGGCAGTGATAGCGACTCTGATGTTTCTTCGGACGAGGACGACCAGCCGCCGCCACCGCCACCAAACGGGTTGCCTCGGTCACCGACTGGATCGGTGGACACGTCGTCAGCAACGATGCCACCACCGCCGCCACCACCGCCTTTGTTCGCCGACGCCAGTGAAGATGAAGGGGACAGCAGCAGCGACGGGAGTGAGGCACGGTCAACACGTGAGGACTTGCGACGCGTGATACTGCCAACCCCAGTGCCACCACCTGTCGTTCCTCAAGAGCAAACCCGTACTGAGCGCAGCACAACCAAGATGGCACCAACCCAGTCATCTTCAGCAGATTCAGATTCGGAGCATTCTGCTTCAAGTGTCGATGAGAGCAATCCCAAGGCATCGCAACCTACCACCAGCACACCGGTACGTGTGGGCACGGGAACACCGAAGGCACACCACGTGCCCTCATCATCTGAGTCGGAGTTGGAAGAATCCACCCGAAGAAGCGAAAAACACCGGCGGCGAGTCGGAACCGACGATGCCAGCGGCGTACGCGCAACGTCAAGCAAGGCAAGCGCAGAGCCGCGCAAGGAAAAACGAGAACGTAGTCGCAGCACGGAAGGAGACGCTGGAAGTGCCGCCGCAGCCAAGGTAAATCGAATGAACGAATACATGGAAGCGCGAGCTCGAAAGCGACAGGAGAAGTTGTCGAAGAAAGTAGAGAAGGAAATTGCCGAGAGCAAAAAGCGCGAAGAGTACGAAAAAGAGTGGGAGCGCATGGCCGAAGAAGAGCGTGAGCGTCGGCGCAAGCAGCAAAAAGCACGTCGCACGGGAATGCGGCGCCCTTCGAGCATGAAGACTGTGCGTGTTTCGCAAATGCGACACCAGATGAACAAGCACCAAAAAGATGCTCACGGTGCCCTTGACGAAGCCGGAGAGGCGAAGGGAGATGATTTCGATGATGAGAACGGACCTCCGCAGCCGGATACGCAACGTGCTGGCTACCAAAGCTCTGGTAGCGAGTCCAGTGATGAAGAGACCGAGCAGCAACGCAGCACTACTCAGGCGTCGTCTCCTCCACTGCCACCCGAGCCGACCTCTGTCAATACCGACCTGTACCTACGTCAGCAAGCGCGTTTGCGTGAACACCACGAAATGGAGCTGAAGAAGAAGCAGGACTCGGAGGAAGCAGACCAGGTTCGAGGGCAGATCCATCGGCGAGTGGAAATGTGGGCCTTTGCGAAGGAGCTTCACCACATGATCCTCACCCTCGACCAGATCTCCTCGAACGAGGCCCTGAAGCAGTGCCAACTCATGGTCGTGCAGTCGCCTGACCCTGAAACACTGCGTAAGGCTTATAGGTGCGTTTCTCGCAATATCTCGATCGTCCACCTAGCAGGACGAGTCATGCCTAACCTTGTTTCGAATGCTCTAGGAACATTATCCGAGTCATCCACCCCGACAAGCTACGCAACGCGACTATCACGGAGCAACTGGAAGCCAAAGAACTCTTCACGGTGCTCAACCAGGCATTTGAGAAGTTCAAGGCGCAGCAGCAGTAGTTTTCATTTTTTTTCTCCCGTAACGCTCACGGTGAGCAGCGTACATGTAGCGTTCTCATTCTTTGCTTCTCTCCATTACATTGCAAGTCGATGCTGGGCTAGCTGATCCTGACGAAGGACGATGCGGCGCTCGAGTTCGCGTACCAAGTAGCTGTCTTCGTCATAAACGCCACTGGCGAGTAGCGCATCCCGTTCGTTCTCCAGACGGATGAGCTCACGGTCATTGGGCACGCTGTTGATGTTCGTATGACTATTTTCTCTTTTTCGCCGCCTTCCAGACGCTCTCGATGGTGAAGACGCCTCGTTAGAACTCCAGCTATGGCGACGACCTTCACGCCGTCGTGGCGGAGAAAGCATCGCGGAACTGAGGCTGCTGCGCGGACTCTCGTTCGGGTGTTGCCGGGAGGTGTTGACCTTCAGATTCTGATACCGGGACCGGGGCTTCAGTACTCGCTCCGGTTTGTCAGATTGGGATGGATGGCCACTCACGTGCACGTGCCGCAGGTCATCAAGCTGTTTCTTGATAGCCCTCAGCTCCTCGCGGTCTCCATCCAGAACATACCGCTCCTCGCGGGCAATGTACTTCAGTCGCAACTTCTCCAGATCGTCCATGACTCGGGATTCATTCCTTTTCTTCTCCGCCTGGACCAGCTTTGCCATTTTCTCGAGCTGGACTTTCATCTTCTCTAAGTTCGATTCAGCATTCTCACGTGCGCGCTCTTCAGTGAGTCTGGCCTTTTCGAGCTCAGCCACCTGCCCCTTCAGACTCGCTATCTCCTCGCGTAACTTGGACTCCGGAACCTTTCGCTGCTGCTTTCGATACTCTGCGAAGTCTTCTTCGACTTGCAGCGCTCGCTTCTCTGCCGTTTTCAAGCTCGCTTGCAGCTCCGCAACCCTCCTTTCAAGCGAATCGATCTGCTTTTGAGCAAGAGACAACGAGTGCGACTGCTCACTTTGAAGACGCTTGCGTAGCACTTCCGTGTCTTCTCGCAGTGTCTTCTGATCGCGTTCAAGTGCTGATTCTGCAAGCGCTAGCTTTCGCTCACGGCTCTCCACCTCCGTCAGAGTAACCCGAAGCTTGTGCTCGAGCTTTTGATACTCGCTCTGGGCGGCCTTCAGCACTGCGCTTCGCTCCTCTTCACGACGCGCCCACTCTTCTTCGAGCTCGTCCATGCGGGCCTTTTCCATGTCGGCAGCGCGCTTCTTCCATTGAGCTTGCTGAAGCTTTTGCTCGTGTAACCACGCATTTCGCTCATTCAGCAGTCGGATCTTCATCTCTTCAAGTCCCTTTTCCGTCTCGATGGGCATAGACAAGTCGAGTTTTGCTCCATCAGCAGTGTCATCCCGCTCGCCGGCGGTAGTTCGATCTCTTTGAGGAGACACATCATGCACGGTGGCATATACATCGGTGTGGCTCGATACCAACTTGGGCGTGGTTGTCGTCGCGTGAAGGTTGCGCCGCTCTGACTCCACTAATCGGGATAAACGCCTGTATCGAACACAACAAACATCCGTCAGAACTTATAGGGATCTACAGGGAGCAATCAGCGCCTTACATCTCCTCTGCCAGCCTAACCTGAAGGTCTGACATCGGCCCGGTATCTTCGAAGTACGCTTCCACTTGAACTGCCCCAACTCGTCGTGATACGGTCTCGCCCCGATGAGTGGCCATGACGGGAAGATAGATGGAGCATCTCTTCAGCTTGCTTATGCTTTGCTCCCCTGTCTCAAGTCGTTCGCGTTCGGACTCGCTGTGAACCTCTAGCCAGTGCGTGGATGCCGCTCGTTCAGTTTTGAAAGTTGCGCCACACGAAGGATTCGAGCAGGCGTAAGTCTCTTCGGAGAAATACAGGAAATTCAGGCTGAAAATCGCGCTACCAATAACGTCTCGCGAGCTAAAGAGGAGCACTTGTCAGCCCCTCCGCCATTAATTACGAAAATAATCTCCAGGCGAGACGTACCCATCGGGGAGCGCGAGTGCTACGTCCATAACGACAGGTGATTCCATGGCTTCTTTCATACTCTGTTCGTCCCGGTGGACTTCAAATATACAATACGCTTCGAGAATCTCGGTCTCAGCTTTCCTCATCACGGAAATCAAAGGTGTCTCGACTGTCATTCATACATAATCAAGGTCAGTAGGATACCAACGTTGGCCTGTGGTCATATGATTTCAACTCACCTCGCTCGCGATTAGTGAAGGGGTTCGTGTACGATATCACGACTGGCCGACTTGTCTCAAAGTCGCGCAGTGCTTTGAGACCAATGTAGACTCGATATGTATGGCTCACTGCAGGCAAAGTGACGGGCACGTTCCTTGATTGCTTCTCCTCATCTTCCTTGATCGCACTTCTAGGCTTGCTGTTCAGCACACACTCGCCGAGTCGACGACCTGCATGATACAGTGCCAGGCAGCTCTCCCCTTCGAGTTGATTGGCAGGTTGGTCGCTCACAGGTGACGACGCGATCGCGTGGTCAGTTGCCGACGAGTAGCATGTAACCGAGAGCGATGCACCGCTCTCCTCAGTATCTAGGTCCAGCTCAAGCGACAATTCTGGGCAGTCTCCGAGCGCATAGTCAGCCGTAAATGCGTTGAAACGGATTGGGCATCGCACCGCCTGCCCACCACAGAGTAGCTCGAGCTCGATAGCTTCTTTAGCTGCGTACGATTTCAGCGCGTCGGTTCGCATTTGGACTTGACTTACGGAGACCACGGTTGGAGAATATGCTGGGCGTGATTGCTCGGTCTCTCCTTCCACAGCACGAAGTAGTTCTGGACCAGTTGGTTGTGCCTCCTCTTCAGCAGGCTGTTCGCCACTACGCTCGATCGAGAAGGACGCCGACACGCCACCTTCGGTGGATGACCCGAACCGAAAGGTCCCGCTGACGGTGACAGCATCCTCGTCGCTATCGGCGCCGATGGACGCGAAAAGGCGATGCTCGAGCAGCGAATCAAGCCGCACATCTGCGTTTGCGAGAACGCGATCGTGGGTGCAAAGGTATATGCTCAGCAGACCTTGCTTGCTGAGAAAGTCGCGCACATCCTGCTTGGTCGACAGCACGCGGAAGCAGTCTCGGATCGGTGCAAACTCGGCGCGCTGCAGGTCGTAGAACACGTCCGTCTGCACGACCACGTGAAACAGCGAGTAGCTCAGCCAGATGCCCGACTGGATCGCCCTGCGTTCTTCTTCCGCATTCGCGACCGAGGACCGTAGCACACTTTGCAGCTTGGTGGCACCTTGAATGAACACCGTGAACAAAAACACCTCCGAGTCGCGGCCCTGTCCGAGCCGCAGGTACTCGGCGTCGGCCGACATGGAATGTTCTCGTCGCCGAACCTCAGCCGCTCTCGCGTGCTGCGGTGGACGTGAGAGAGCTATGGAGCCGTGTTCGTCCGTGTGTGGTCTTGGCCGCGGCACGGGCGTCTGCACAAACGTCGTGGAGACGAGGATCTCACCCCCAAAAGGCGAGTTCTGGAGCTTGAACCAGCGCTCGGGCAGATCGGGCGTGCGCAGATCCAGGAAGAACCAGCCGAGACTCACGATCGACTCGCGATGGTCGCGCGGCGAGTGCTCCGAGAGCGCGCGCACGCTCTCGGCGCGCGCGTTCGCGCCAATGCCAAACACAAACAGCTTGATCCGAGGGCTGTACGCCTTGAGCCGGCGGAACCGCTCCATCGTGAGCGGCCACGCGAGCTCGCCGTCGTCGCCGCGCCACGAGGCCTCCTGCAGCACGCCGCCGGCACCGCCGCGTCGCGCTGCGCCGGGGCTGCGCGCGACTGCGACCGGCACCAGCGGCCGCGCGGCCTCGGCGATGCGCGCCTCGGGCTTCCACTTGGACCCGCGCGTCTGCGCCGGCTGGCGGTCCACGACCGCGAACACGCGCAGGTCGCGGATCGCAGGCGCCATGGCGCTGGCACCGGTGCCCGTTCGACTAGCAGGCGACGCGTCGCCACTGGCGCTGGTAGTCGCGCCCGGCACGCGCAGCGCGCGCACCCGCGAGGCGCGCACCGTAAACGTCCACGGCGCCTGGTCCAGAGCGGCACGCGCCGGCGGCCTCCTCACGGACAGCGCTGGCACTGATGATGGTGAGGCGCGGGTCGGCGCGCGCACCTCAGGCGACGCGTACGCGGCTGTCGTTGATGGTGGCGGCGGAGGTGGAGAGACCCGAGGCGGCGTCGCCGTCGCGGTCGCTCGTGCGGGCGACGACGCCACCGACGGCGAGAGCGAGAGCGACGCCTGTGGTGGTGGCAGTGGCGACGGCTGTGGTGGTGAAGACGGCGATGCTTCGCTGGCGGCCTCGAACTCGTCGTCGTAGGCAGCGTCGTCGCCGTCGTCGCTCTCCATGGTGGTGATCCCGTCGGTTATCCTTCCTGCACCGGTTCAAGTGTTTTCCTTCCATGGCAGATGAGATGCGACTACTTCATGTCGTTACTTCAGCAAGTAGGATCCTACATTAGGCAGTGGACTAGACAGTGCCACGAGTGTGTGGCCGTTGACAGTGATCGGGTCTTCGACGCTAGAGCAGCACTTCCGTGGTGCTCGTGCGGAAATTCTTCTTCTCACAGAGTGGCGTTCATCGGAGCGAATTTTAGACTGTGTATTTAGGCGGACGAGCGCCCGGATCCATTCAAGCAGCAACAACGCGGGCCACGTCGAGTGGTAGTGGTCTCTATCGCGACGTTTCTTAATCACTTGTGTCCGCTCTCGGTCGCCAGTGCGAAGTGGCGGAGCTGCTGGAGGATCTCGGGTGCTGTCGGTCGATCGCTCGGATCGAAGCTCACGCACCGCGCGATGAGCGCCGACACGAACACTGGGCTGCCGCGCGACGTTGACGGCCTCAACTGACCCGTACTCACCAGCATCATGATCTGGGTGTTCTTGTTGTGCACCGTATCACTCGTGCTTGATCCAAGGTCACCAGTGTGGTCACTCGACAACACTGGCTCTTTCGCGTACGGGTGCGTGCAGCGATCCAGCTCCACCAGCAGCACGCCCAGCGAATAGATGTCGGCTTGCTCGCTGTAACGTTCGCCGCGTAGTACCTCCGGTGCGATCCACGCCACGGTCCCGATCTCGCTCGTCATCGTCTCGTCGATGGATACTGTTCGACTGATGCCAAAGTCACTGAGCTTGACGTTTCCTTCTGCGTCCAGAAGTGCATTCTTGGTCTTGAGATCGCGGTGGATGATCGGAGTTCTAAACGAGTGCAGGTACACCACCGCGTCGGCGATGTCCGTCGCGATCAGCGTCTTGCTCCTCAAGTTACGCGAAGACCACGGACGAGTCCATTCAACACCAGACGATTCGGGGTTCGCGCGTAACACCGAGTGGAGATCACCGCCGGCCATGAATGCGGTGACCACAGACAAATCCCGAAGGCTTGTCCATGCCACACCAATGAGTTCGACGATCTTCGGATGACTCAGTCGCGCGCACATTCGGATCTCGTCCAGAAAGGAGGTAACCGCTGCGTCATTCTTCCATGTGTCTGGAAGCATTTGCTTGATGGCGACGGCTCGACCTTGGTACGAGCCGCGGTAGACGACGCCGTAACCGCCTCGGGCTATTAGTTTGCCGATGTTGACGTGGTTGATTCGCCATCGTACGAGATCTTTGTCGTTCTCAATGTCGATATCAAGACTTCCTGAGGACAGCGTGGAAGGTTCACTCGAAGTGGGACCGCCAGACGACGCGTTGGGAGTTTCAACGAGTGCAAACGTGTCCACTGTTGTGGTGTCAATGGATTTCACATGCCGATGCCGATTTCGTGCGACGATCACGTATCCTAGAGCCGTGACGACGAGTCCTGAACACATCAAGATGATGATGACAGGAAGCAAAATGTTTCCTTTTTTCGCTGTCCCAGCAGCCGAGGTGTCCAGCGATAGCGAGCCGGTTGTGCCTGGGATGTCTCGAGGCTCTGCAGTTGACGAGGTACCAGCCAGAGATCGATCTGAAAAATTGAATGATGGCACGTCTTTCTCGCTGCTGCCATCAAGGCTCTCCAACTTCTGATCTGCTTCAACGTCGGCGTCCATGAGTGAACTTCATCTACAAGCAAGGTGGACGATTACCTGACTTACCTGGAATGACGCAGAATCTTGCCATTGTGCGGTTACTAGCTCGAGACCCAGAGCATGTCTCATACTCACTATCAATGTAGCAGAGTCTTTCCGACCCATTACGTCCCATGATGCACGTGTGAGCCCTTCTTACATCGCAAAATCTTGCGATAGCCACGCTTGCTTCAGAGGGCTCACAAGACGTCTGGTTTAATGTCCCTCCTAGCGTGATTTTTTGGAATGTCTTGAGATCTGATTGACCGATCACAAACGTCTTGATATCGTCAACGAGGTTGCTGTGGAGTAGTATGCGAGCACAGCTAATCAGTGAATGATCACACAGTCTTAGTCCCATACGTCATTGGATACGAACAGTTGTCGAAGCGAAGTTGGCCACTGGACTCCTCGAATGCGCGTGATCCCACAATCTTCACATGTACTGCACAATAAATGTGGCAATCAGCGCATCTGCGTTATTCGCCGGGGGAAGAACCGATAGCAATCTCACAATTTTTTCAGAGTACTCGGAAGAGACACGCCCTCGAGGTTGCCTATCGGTGTGAAAGAGATGCCACTGGTGGTACCATAGTAAGTCAGCAGTTCAGCATTTCCACAATTGTTCAAGCGCTTACAGTTCTCTGAGAGTGGCGGGAAGGAACTGGAAATCGTCAGCAGTGATCTCGGTGTCTCTAAAATGTCTATCGCCATCATAGAGTCAATCCGTTGCCGTTTGCATCTATATGTACACAACCACAACACAAACACACAGCGATCGAAGCCATGGTGGCATTTGTAGGTCTCGGAGAGCCTTCAAGTTGACGCTGTCGTGTAACAAGCTAGAGGAAGGATCAGTATGGCAGTCAAACAATCACCCTTCGTTATCGTCGTACAGGCTTTGAAGCGAGCTCGGCAGCTTGAGCCCACCAATGGACGCATTAGTGTCACTGGACAAGCTTCTGATTATCGGACACGAATGTGTGAAGCAACAAAGCACGTTAGCGATGAACAGCTGCTCATCCATATGAAGAAATCAATAGCGCACGCACAGAGTCTCCAGGTATCGTGGAAGGATCAGGTCACGGTAGTCAATGTGAGCATCCACTCTGTTAGCACAACCCACAGCCACCATTCTTGTGAATAGAAAGCCGTATATATGTTGGTGAATTCTCGGACTCATAGGTGGCGCGTACATCTTCACCTCCGTCAATTTCGTGGCATTTGACAGATCAACCCCATGAACCAACGAATTACTTCGCAAGGATCTACACTCGCATACAATCATGCCCATGACAAGAAATCACACCCATCGTCAGTGGTGAGCGACATCAGTGGCACCTGGGCACTCACATACATCGTCTGCACACTGCTGGGCACACTAGCGACGCGTTCTATACCATGAAAATCGACTGTCATGGAGATCATGGTTTCGTCTGGGTCTGAGATGGTCTCGAGACTTTCAACTGAGCAGTCGGGTGAGACGACCCACGCGTTGCTCGCTGGGTTGGTCTTGGAGGCCATCAGGGTCACGACCGCGGGCGCTGGCTCGCCGGTCTCGGGACAGAGTGGAGCAGCCGCAGCTATCATGGTCATGATCGCGAGCGTGGCCCACGCGAGCCCAATGCTCGACTGCAGGGGGTAAGAGTCGTGCGCTCCACGTGTGCGCGTTAAGAGCCTCATCGACGAATTGATCTGTGCAAGCTCAGAGGCGACACTCTCGTCGGAACTCGCGAGAGTGCTGTGAGGAAAGTTCATCGTGAGCCCCGGTCTGGTAGCAGTTTGTTCACAGTCCACTGCTCAGGCCTAAATTAATACACCTGTTAGAATGAATAGTATCCATTTTGATGTTATGTCCACATAGGGTTATTATGGACTCCGTATAATAATATCCTGATTCTATCGATGTACGGTATAAGATCCAGCGCAGAGGAAACGTATCTGTCGGGTGGCTGAACCATTTGGTTTGCATATATGCTTGAAACAGTACATTTTTGCTTGCTACGTGGGCGATGCAGGGGTATCAAGAATATCCACTGGATACCGATATTTTTGTGACAGCTGCGCGAATGAGAGATATTCGACGAATAGGGGTTCTCTGTCCCTGATTCCTGGTGATGGGATCAATAAATCAACTTGTGGGCCTGTTGAGCCTCGAGTCGAGGCTCAACAGGGGCCCCACTGGAGCCCCCAGGTGTGTCAGGCTGGGAGTTTTAGTCTCGAAACTGTGGAGCACCATTGGCCGCACGCGCTGCTGAGTCGGCGGTCCCAGATAAGATCTCTTCCCACTGCTGGGCATGAAACGAATGGCGAAGCCCCTTCCGGTTTGTCCCCGGTGGCGAGTGGCTGTCGTAGTGTTCGCTGCCTTAGCGACGACAGCCGCCGGTGCCGCGCTCTGCCCAGAGACCGGTGAGCCGGCGCCGTCGGTCGTGACGCTCATGGCCTCCAAAACCGACCCGACGAACGACGCGTGGATCGTCTTGCCCGACTGTCGTGTTGAAACCATCCGAATCAGGGAGGGTGGCGGGAAGCTAGAGCTCTGGTTTGGCGGTCGGGATGTGGAGCGCGTGGTGAGCGTACCCACTGACGTGCAGACAATGTGCGGAACTGCGCGTTTGAGTGCGTGTCGATCATCCGAACTAACCACGGCTTGTTGTTGTGGTCACCAGCAATTCGAACGACAATCCGTTGACACGAGGCGTAGACCTCTCGAACGCGACGAAAGTCACTGAGATCGAAATGCACGTGTTCACTGCGCATATCTTCCAGCCACTACAGGACTGAGCAAAATAATCCTGACCGATACACCCTACTACTATGCCACGCGTGTTGTCGTGCTTAGATATAGCGCCAACTTCGACTCCGGCAGTCTGCTGCTGCCACCCCAACTCGAGTATCTGTAAGTGGACCATGCTCTGCTCCCTGTTTGGCGCTTTCCCGCATAATCCTAGCTCGCATTCACTTCTGGCTTCAATTTTTCTACTAGAGACATCAGGAGGAATCCGGGGTTTACTGCACTCGACGCCCTCAAGCTTCCAAGCTCGCTTCGAATGCTGTACGTAGAAGCAGGCCATGGGATGGTTATGTGCTTGTGGGAGAGTTCGTTTGACATAACACGTAACGCGTAGCTCACTGGACGGTCTGCCCAACTTGAAGAGTCTGAAGGACTCCGAGCTACCATTGATGCAGAACCTCACCTCAATGTGCGTACTTGCCATTCATCAAGTTCATGGTGGCGATTTGACCGTGCATGGCGACAGGTCACTTACGAGTACCAACGTGTCAGTGAGCGATTTCGAGTTTCTGCCAGCATCACTTGAGCGGATGTGAGTCACCTGCCTCATCATATGTATTTAATCGTACTGATCTCTGGCATCATTCTCCTGCGTCCATTGGCCCCGGAAGTCATTTGTCGGGGACGCCAATTCGGAGTTTTGACCAAGCGATAATCCCGAGTCGTCTAAAGACAATGTAGGTGTGCACTCGATGTTATTGGCGATGAGGAAGGCATTAGTTGCTAACTACGGGCATGCTCGCGGCTGAACAGATATTGGTTCGATTCTGTCGTCACCCGTGTCCGCGGCGTCAAATGGCCGACAACTCTTCGGAACCTGTACGTTCATTGAAGTTTCGCTTTGAATTTAGCGTGTCAGTTGAAGATCGCCAGGCTAATGCTTGAGACTATCCTGACTCCGCCGTAGAGTCATCAAATCGGACAGTATCAGCACATTTGAGATCCGTCAATCCGACCTCGCAACGTTTCAGCAACTGGACATATTTACAGTAGACGGCACCCAGACAAACTGCACAGGTGCAGGAGTCCTAACGGAGGTGAAAGCGCGAAGGCTTTGTGTCATTCCTGGTGCGTTCCTATCCTTCTGTCTTGGCAAGCGCTGATAGTTCACTCACTCACATCGTCTTGTGAATGATGTAGATAGCGAATTTGATAGCAAATACGGAAGTGGAGCAGCTACGTCGAGCTGGGAAGAAGACACCCCCGAACGTTCGCCACATGCAGACACCCAGGCGGCTGAAAATGTAAGCTCCAAGTCTGTTAGCGGCAGCCTAATTGGCGTCGTTGCGGGTTTCCTGCTCGCTACTAGCGCGGCATTATGCTACGTGCGGGTGTGGAGAAGGAAGCGCTCCGATGACCATTCCGACGATTCGGAAATGGCAGGCACGTATGAGCGAGTTGATTTGACAAAGGAATCGTCTGGCAAACACCTATCGCATACGACATCGTCAGACGGAGAATCAAATGTTCTCATCGACATTCAGACCGACAGACATCTCGTGCGATGGCGAATTCACGATGTCTGCGTAGGCAACCCAATAGCACGTGGCAGCTTCGGCGTCGTCTACCGCGGCACGTTCCAAGGTCGAATCGTCGCCATCAAGCAAATGCTTCCTGATGCGTGGAAGAATGACGAAGCCGTTCCATCGTTCCTGGACGAGATCCGCATGTGCGCTCAGCTTGACCACCCAAAGATAGTCGAGTTCATTGGCGTGGCGTGGACCAGCCTGCGCGATTTGTCCGTCGTGACTGCGTTCATCGCCGGCGGTGATCTCCACTCGGTGATGCGCGCGTACCCGGAGTCGTCTGGTGCTGAGTGGACTCGCCCGTGGTCTCCGCGAAACTTGAGAAGCAAGACGCTGATCGCGATCGACGTTGCCGAGGCTGTGGTGTACTTGCACTCCTTCAATGAGCCGATCCTACACCGCGACCTCAAGGCCAAGAACGTGTTTTTGGATTCGGTCGGCAATGCGCAGCTCAGCGGGTTTGACCGCAGTCGGTTGGCCTCCATCGACGTGACGACGATCGGAGACATAGCAACGGCGGCGTGGATCGCACCGGAGGTGTTACGCGGCGAGCGAATCGGTGAGCAGGCCGACGTTTACTCACTGGGCGTGCTGCTCGTGGAGATGGATCGGTGTTGCCATCCATACGCGGAAGATCGGGCACCGCTAAGTGGCACTGGCGATGCTTATCCACATCTCGAGGCTAGCATCACGCCACCGTCAGCACTCTTGGTCAGCACAGGCGAGCTGAAGCCGACTGTATCGAAATCGTGCCCGAATGCGGTGTCGACGCTGATCACGAGCTGTCTAAGCTTCGAGCCAAACGACCGACCGACAGCGATGAAGGTTTTTTACACATTGAGACAGATCCAGAAGGCATTTGGGTCAACTTGATTTGTTTGGGTAACACGCTAAAGTTGCCGATCTGGTGGCTTGCGCGCGGGAGTTGAGCTTGGACGTTTAGGTGATTCCTGAATGTCAATTGCCTATCATTGCCTCAGAGATTGCGAATATTGTTAACTTACATGTTGGACGGCAGCTCGCAATTATTTCTCGCGAGGCTGGACAGCTTGCAGTATGGCCTGCATAATGTCGGAGCCCTGCACTAATCGTCACATTGGATACTTGCCTTGCGGAGCAGACAGAACCCGTCTCTTATTGTCAGTCGATTGCGCGGTTTAAAACGCGAGGAGCCGTCGCAATCAGTGGGGGTGTTTACGCGGTCACGACGGTTTCAAGCTCTTCATGACCAACAACACCCCCACTTGGGTGTTCTTAGCAACGCCACCTCATCAATTTGGTCACCAGCTTGGCTTGGCCACGGACGACACAACATGAAGCGAGACCAGCAAGGTGGTGTGGGTCGAGTCATCGGTGCTGTGTGGCCAGTGGCATATCGAACGGGGCTACGCGTGGGCCCATCTTATGTGTTAACGAGAGCACGGTTGTGAGACAACCTGAGCAGACGCCGCTTGCTGACAACGTCGCGAACGTCCTGCTCGGTCGACACGGCGCGGCGGAAGTCTCGGATCCGTTGGAACTCAGCGCGTTACAGATCGTCGAACACATTGACCGCCGTTGTGTGCTTTCGTGACCGAGTCATTCCTGAGAAGCAAATCTTGTCGGCGTACCGCCTCGACGGCGGCACGAGCGTCTACACAAACGTCGTAGAGACGAGGATCTCGCCGCCGAACGGCGAGTTCTGGAGCTTGGACAAGCGCTCGGGCAGGTCAGGCGTGCGCAGATCCAAAGAAAACCAGCCAATACTCACGATCGACTCGTGATGGTCGCGCGGCGAGTGCTCCGAGAGTGCGCGCACGCTCTTGGCGCGCGCGTTCGCGCCGATGCCAAACACAAACAGCTTGATCCGTGGGCTGTACGCCTTGAGCCGGCGGAACCGCTCCATCGTGAGTGGCCACGCGAGCTCGCCGTCGTCGCCGCGCCAGGAGGCTCATGCAGCACGCCGCCGGCACCGCCGCGTCGCGCTGCGCCAGGGCTGCGCGCGACTGCGACGGAGCGGCCACGCGGCCTCGGCTAGGGCTTCTACTTGGACCCGCGCGTCTGCGCCGGCTGGCGGTCCACGACCGCGAACATGCGCAGGTCGCGGATCGCAGGTGCCGTGGTGCTTGCGCCGGTGACCGTTCGACTAGCAGGCGACGCGTCGCCACTGACTCCAGAAGCCGCGACCGGCACGCGCAGCGCGCGCACCCGTGAGACGCGCACCGTGAAGGTCCACGGCGCCTGGTCCAGCGCGGCGCGGGTGGGCGGCCTCCTCACGGATAGCGCTGGTGCTGGTGCTGCAGCTGGTGTAGCGCGTGTCGGCGCGCACCTCAGGCGACGCATACGCGGTTGTCGACGGAGGCGGCGGAGGCGGAACACGAGTCGGCGTCGTCATCGCAGTCGCTCGTGCGCGCGACGACGCGCGCGACGACGCCACCGACAGCTGTGACGACGCCTGTGGCGGTGGCGACGGCGCACGTGCGCTGCTCCTGCGTTGTGAGCTTTCGCTGGCGGCCTCCAACTCGTCGTCGTAGCCGGCGGCGTCGCCGTCGTCGCTCGCCATTTTGGTGATCCCGTCGGTTATGATCCCGTGGGGCACCGGTTCAACTGTTTCCTACCACGGCAGAACGAGTCGCGGTTACTTCATATTGCTACTTCAGTCAGATTGATCCGGTGGGAGGCACTGGAATAGACAATGGCAGGGCCACAGGTGTTGTCGATGACAGCGACGGTGGACCACGAGCAGTGCAGTGGAGAAGGAGAACACTTGGGAGGAGCGACTGCTGTCTGTGAGGAAGTTTGCGGTCGGGCCAAAGTGAGTATATCGTGTAGGGTGGCATGGTGCATCGTCTTTGGAATGAGAGATCTCGACGTGCGTGCGACATACAGAAGATGAATTGGAGTTGGTTTGCCCGAGTATTGAGTATTCACTTCGGCGGCAAACACTGAGAGCCGCGACGAACGAACGCGGTGTGCCTGGAACTCTCTCTCTCTCTCTCTCTCTGCATGTCGGTGTATCTCGATCGCTAGTGCCTACACTTGCTCGCCAGTGCGATCTCCTGGAGCTGCCGTAGAATCTCGGGCGCCGTCGGTCGATCGCGCGGATCGTAGCTCACGCAACGCGCGATGAGCGTCGACACGGGCGAGGGACAATCCTGGGACGGCGACGGTCTCAACTGGCCCGTACTCACCAGCATCATGGTCTGTGTGTTCTGGTTGTGCACCGCATCACTTGTGCTTGATCCGTCCTCACCAGGGTGGTCACTCGACAACACTGGCTCCTGTGCGTACGGATGAGTGCAGCGATCCAGTTCCACCAGCAGCACACCCAGCGAGTAAGTGTCGGCTTGCTCGCTGTATCGTTCCCCACGGAGCACCTCAGGCGCGATCCAAGCGATCGTACCAATCTCGCTCGTCATCGTCTTGTCGGTGGATACTGTGCGGCTGATGCCAAAGTCACTGAGCTTGACGCCTCCTTCCGCGTCCAGAAGAACGTTCTTGGCCTTGAGATCACGGTGGATGATCGGAGTGTCTAACGAGTGCAGGTACACCAGAGCCTCGGCGGCGTCCATCGCCATCAGCGTCTTGCTCCTGAAGTTACGTGAAGACCATGGGCGTGTCCATTCAGCACCAGACGATTCGGGGTTCATGCGCAACACCGAGTGGAGATCACCACCGGCCAAGAACGCAGTCACCACCGATAAATCACGAAGGCTGGTCCACGCCACACCGACAAACTCGACGATCTTCGGATGATCCAGTCGTGCGCACATGCGAATCTCGTCCAGGAAGGACGAAACGGCTTTGTCATTCTTCCACGTGTTTGGAAGCATTTGCTTGATGGCGACGGCTCGACCTTGGTTCGAGCCGTGGTAGACGACGCCGTAACCGCCTCGGGCTATTAGTTTGCCGATGTAGACTCGGTCGATTCGCCATCGTACGAGATCTCTGTCGTTCTCAATGTCGATATCAAGACTTCCTGAGGACAGTGTGGAAGGTTCACTCGAAGTGGGACCGCCAGACAACGCATTGTGAGAGTCAACTAGTGCAAATGCGCTCGTTGGTATGGTCTCGACGGACTCTGCACGCCGATGCCTAATTCGCGCGGCCGTGGCGTACGGTAGGCTAGAGCTGTGGCGACGAGTCCTGAACACATCACAATGATGATGACAGGAAGAATGGTGTTCCCTTGTTTCGCTTTCCCGGTGGCCGATGCGTCCAGCAATGACGAGGCGGCGTCGCTCGCGCAGAAGGCGACGCGCGGGACGACACCACCGACGCCTGTGGCGACGGCTGTGGCAGTGGCGACGGCGATCCTTCGCTGGCGGCCTCGAACTCGTCGTCGTAGGCGGCGGCGTCGCGGTCGTCGCTCGCCCCGTGGGCACCGGTTCACCTGTTTCCTTCCACAGCAAAAAGAGAGAAGGGTACTTCATAGCGCTACTTCAGCTAGGTCGCTGCCCAGAAAGAGACAATGGCAGGGTCCGAGGCGTTGTCGATGACAGCGACCGTGGAACATGCAGTATGGTGGAGAAGGGATCACTGTGATGAGCGACTGCTGTCTGCAAGAAAGTTTGCGGTCGGGCCGATGAGAGTATATCGTCCAAGGCGGCACGGCGCATTGCCATTGGAATGACAAATCTCGCTATATGTACGGTACGACGTACAGAACGAGTATTTACTTCGGCAGCTAGCAGCAACGAACGAAGCTGGAATTTCTGGACCTCTGCATGTCGGAGTTTCTGGGCCGCTAGTGTCGGCTCTCGTTCGCTTGTGCGAAGTGACGGAGCTGCAGAAGGATTTCGGACGCCGTCGGTCGATCGCTCGGATCGTATGTGACACACTGCGCGATGAGCGTCGACACCGGCGCAGGACAGCCCTGAGACGGTGACGGCTTCAACTGTCCCGTACTCACCAGAATCATGATCTGTGTGTTCTTGTTGCGCACGGTGTCACTCGCGCTTGATCCATCGTCGCCAGTCTGATCATTCGACAACGCTGGCTCATCCGCGTACGGATGAGTACAGCGATCCAGTTCCACGAGCAGAACGCCCAGCGAGTAAATGTCGGCTTGCTCGCTGTATCGTTCGCCACGGAGCACCTCCGGCGCGATCCACGCGATCGTACCAATCTCGCTCGTCATCGTCTCGTCGACGGAGACCGTGCGGCTAATACCGAAGTCACTGAGCTTGACGTTTCCTTCCGCGTCCAGAAGTGCATTCTTGGCCTTGAGGTCGCGATGGATGATCGGAGTGCTGAACGAGTGCAGGTACACCACAGCATCAGCAACGTCCATCGCAATCAGCGTCTTGGTCTTCAAGTTACGCGGAGACCACGGTCGAGTCCACTCCACGCCAGATGACTCGGGGTTCGTTCGGAGCGCCGAGTGAAGATCACCGCTGTCCATAAACTCAGTCACCACGGACAAATCTCGAAGGCTCGTCCACGCCACCCCAATGAACTCGACGATCTTTGGGTGATTGAACCGAGCACACATCCGGATCTCGTCGATGAATGATGCTACTAACGTGTCATTCTGCCACGTGTCGGGAAGCATTTGCTTGATGGCGACGGGACGATCTTGGTATGCACCGCGATAGACGACACCAAAGCCACCTCGAGCAATAGGTTTGCCGAGGTAGACGTAGTCGATTCGCCATCGCACGAGATCTTTGTCATTTCGGACGTCGATAGGAAGACTTCTTGATGTGGACACTGTAGGCTCACGTGACTCGGGTCTTCCAGACGACATATTGGGGGTGCCGACGAGGGTAAACGTGTCCATGTCCACGGTCTGGTTGGACTTCGCGTGCCAGCGCTTGTTTGTGCACGCGATCACATAGGTCAGAGCTGCGATCACGAAAACTAAAAGCGCCACAACCCCGACGACGAGAAGGACGGGCGTATTGTTTCTCACAGCCACAGCGGTCGATGCATCCTGAGATGGTGAACGGGACAGGTTTGGGACGTCTCGAAGCCCCGAGTTGGAGGAACTGCCGGACATCGATGCAGCTGAAAGCTCCAGCGAGGGAGTGTCTTCGGCACTGGCGGGGTAACGGACCTTAAAATCCGTGTCTATATCAATGTTGAATGACATCAGCGAATGCTGTGTTCGTCCACGAAAAGTCAGTCTCACACGTACCGGAGATGACGCAGACTTTTGCCGTCACGAGCGCCCTGTCTGTGCCGATACTTGCTTCAGATCCGTCGCATGCCTCCTGGTTTACTGTACCTTCAAACTCCAGCTCTCGGAACGTCGGGACATCGGACTGACGGATCTCGAACGTTGTGAGATTCTCACGGGGAAGGTGTCTAAGAAGGTGTCCATGACCACAGTGAGCATCTGTACGCTCAACTGGCTGGGAAACATCGGATACGTACAACTGTCGAAGCGATGTTGGCCATTTTACTCCTCGAATGTGCTGAACACCACACTCGAGACAGGAACTACCAGACAGAAAAATGAGGAGTTAGCGCGCATCCACTGTTTCCAATAGGGAGAGAAGTGGATGCCCTCTTACAAGATCTTCAGAGAACTTGGAAGACGCACGCTATCCAGGTTCCCTATCGGCGACGAGAAGATGGCACTGGCGGCACAAGTCGAGGTCAGTAGTGTGCTGTTTTCTCAATCGTGCACACAGCTTACAGATGCTCGAGAGTGGCAGGAAGGAACTGGAAGTCGTTTGCTGTGATGTTACTGAAGGATAAAGACCTGGTAGGACGAAATACTTAACCTGTTGCCGTGTCGTATTCGCATACAAGCACGAACAGACGTACAGCGAACGTAGCCGTGGAGGTATTTGTACGTTTCGGAGGGTATTCTGACTCTTGGGAATCCCGTTAGCCCCTTGGGACAGATGTTGAAGCGAGCTCGGCAGTTTCAGATCACTAAAAGGCGATTCGGTGTCGCTGCTTATGGTCCTGATGGTTGCACATGGATGCGTGAACACACATTAGCGGCTCCCAACCGGGTAATGATAGGCTGTTCACGTACAAAATCTCCAGATGCTGCGAAAGGATTAAGTCGCGGTAGTCGATGCGAGTATATGTTCTGACAGTATAACCCTCACTCTCATGCTCAGACACTCGCTTGTCCACGATACACACGGCAAGCACTCGTCGGCCGAGGTCGGCCAATGTATCTCAAACGTATTGGCACGTACATTGTCGCAGTAGTCAGCTGCGTCGCGTCCGAGAGATTAGCGCCATGTGTGAGTGCGTTGTGTCCCAAGTATCTAGTCATGCACACAAGAGGAACGCTTGTCAGTGGTGACCGGTTTCCATGGCGTGCCCAGACTCACGCACATGTCTTGCACACTTGTAGGGATGCTAGCAACACGCTCCACCCCACGTTGATCGATCTGTAGAGCCAGTATTTCCTCCATGTCATCAGTGAAACTAATGAAGCTTTGAATGGTCTCGACAGAGCAGTTGGGCGAGACGATCCACGCGTCGGTCGACGGGTTAGTCTTGGATGCCATGAGCGTCAGGACCGCGGGCGCGGGCTCGCCGGTCTCGGAACAGACTGTAGCGGCAATCGTTGTCACGGTGACTAGCGTCGCCCACGCGAGCACTATGCAAGGCAACAGGGCATAGCGCCCGCGAACACCACGAACGCGCCGTAGCTTCGCCATTGGGAGGGGGGGGGGGGGTCTGGGCGATTTGGAGGGTTGATTCATCCCTACGAAACCGCCGGAGCTAGACTCTGAGGAGGCAG
>JAMFLL010001044.1:0-21031 GCA_027475725.1 Pythium rhizo-oryzae | reverse complement strand
CCATGGCGGCGGCGGCACGCTCGCGCTCGCGGTCCCGGCGCAGTCGCAGGAACTCGGCGGCGCCGCGGTGCTCTCTGTAGAGCACACCGTGGCGCATCGAGCGGCAGAGCTCGAGGAACGCGTCGTCGTAGTGCGCGGCGCCGCGATCGTCGGCCGCCAGGATGCGGTCCAGCAGCCACTGCGGGTGCTCGTGGAGCACGTGGAGCACGAGGTCGCGCGCGTCCTCGCGCGTCGCCGAAGGGAGCCAGTGCGCCATGGTGTGGACGAGGTGTCGGTCTGGCGTCGCGTTGAATCCGCTGTCCCAGCTCAAGTACGTGCGCGCGAGCGACGCCACGGGACCCAAGGTATCAGTTGTGACGCGCTGGACGAACCCGAGCACGTCGGGCGGCAGCGCACGGTCCACGAGCGCGAGGATCCGATCGATCAGCTGCGTCTCGCCGCGTATGGCATGTCCCAGCAGCACGGTGGCAATGTCGCCCACGGAGCTCATTCGGAGCAGCGCACGCAGCGTGGCGTCCGAGGTCCCATTTCCGTACGACCGCAAAAGCACGGTGCCGCCCAGCTTGCGCTCGCGCGTGGCGCTGTCGACGAGCTCGAGCACCATTTCCAGCATCGCTGCGTTGTCGTCGCGCACGAGGTTGACGATAATCGACCGCTGGGGCTGCGCGGCGCTGTACGCGAGCATCGCGTTGTCCAGGTGGCGCAGCATGGTCTCGACGCACGCGACGTCGCAGCGGTCGATTGCGCGCTGCAACATCATGACCGGGAACGCGGCGTCGTGCTCGATGAGGCAGCGAACCGCGTCCGTGTCTCCTAGCGACAGCGCGTACCGCGTGAGCGCGGCGGTGTGAAGGATTGAATACTGCATCGCCGTGGATTTGCGACGAAACGTGAGCACGAGGCGCAGCATCGCCAAGTCGCCGCGTTCAATCGCGGCGTATGCAGCGCCCACGTGCATCTCGCCTAGCTCGCGCTGCGCCATCCAGCGCACGAGCTCTTCGTGGCCGCGTCCGACAGGGCCTTTCAAGTCGTAGCTCTTGAGGCGTGCGAGGCACGCGGCGCCGAACGTCGTCTCGAGCCACGTGAGCACGGACGCGTGGCCGTGGCGCGCCGCCAGCGGCACCGCGTAGTCCACGAGCGGCGTGGCAATGGTCTGGATGGTGCACAGCCACGCAAGCACGTCCACGCGGCCGCACACGACCGCACTCTCCCACACCCGGTGCACAAAGCGGCGCTGCGCGCGCCCCGGACCGCCGCACTGGCGCAGCAGGAACTTCAGCGCGTGGAAACGCGCGTCGGCGTCCTTGCTCGCCACGACGGCCTCGACCGCGACGCGGGCGCGCCACTTGTCGTGGCTCTGGACGCGCGCACGCAGCGGCGTCGCCACGCGCGCGCGCCGCCAGCCAGTGTCGCGTGTTGCGTACGCGGCGTCGAGCCACGCGAGCAGCTCGGGGCGTCCACACGCGAGCGCGGCCGCTCGCGCGCGCTGGAGGTTGCTGTGCCTGGTCTGACTGGGGCGCGCGAGCGAGCTGGTCATCGCGAAGACGCGGCGCAGCGCGTCGTGCAGCACGTCGCCTGGCGGCGTGGTCTTGATGATACCTTCGACCGGGTGGCTGCGGCGCCACGTGGGCGTCGCGACAACGACGCTCGGATGGTCCCAGAGATCGTACACCTCACCGGCAGGTGCGATCGCGCCGGCACTGTCCGGATCGTCGGGGTCGGCGTGGACACGCGTGAGGTGCCCGCGGAGAAACCGCAAGATGAACGGCCCCGTGGCGCCCGGCAGTCCGCGCTGGAACGACGCGATGAGCGCGAGCAGCTCGCGCTGGGAGAGCACAGAGACGAGTGCGTGGGTATCCCCTGCCGCCATCGTGAGGCTCGGCGATAGAGGAGATCGATGACTGAGGTGGTACGCATTACCGCACTCCAAGGACACACGCCACTGCTTGCGGCTGCCGTGCTCTCGATGGTAGGTATCAACTGTGAGGCAGCTGATCCCGTACCCACCAGGCCAGCGTGAGTGAAGGTCAAGTACTGTACTATGGTGCGGATCCTCTCGAAGCGCTTTCGGGCAGGTGACAATGCTCGTGTCGCGCTTGGCAGTTGTCACGCATTTCGCTTTCGTACCGGTATCTGAACCACCCGACACGAAAAGCCGCGGAGCCGCCACGATGACAGCGGCGGCCACGCATCGAGTGCTCACGCAGCGCGTGCTGCTCGCGCTCATCGCGTCGTTCCAGCGCGGCGCGCCGGGCGTGGCGGCGCCTTTGCTCCGGCGACTCGTCCTCGATGGACTCGTGCGGTGCCACACGCGAGAAAAAGTTTCAGCTCGACTAGAGAGGTGGCGACATGTGATCTCGACGCCGATCTGCAAAGAAGTGCGCCCCCTCGAAATGTGGGCGGAGCGACTCATGCCGGAAGCCATCGCGCGCTTCGACACACCCGACCGCCACGCGCTCCACACGATCCTGGCCTCCGCTGCCTTCACAGCGACGCCCACGCGCACCACGCGCCGACTTCTCCATCACACCGCGGAGGCGGCCGCGGCCTGCGGACGCCTCGACGTGCTCCGTTGGCTTCACGAGCAGCACAAGGTCTTCACCACACAGCCGCCGTTATTGGCATTTTGCGTCAAGCTCGCGACGCGCCACGGACAGGTCACCGTGCTCGAGTGGCTCGACGCGTCGCTGTCCAGTGGTAGGCTCAGTGTTCTCGAAGTGCTCCGCGGTTACGCTCTGCTCGACGTGGTGCGACGTGGTCACCTCGGTATGGTGCGCTGGCTCGCGGCGCGGGGGCTGGGCGCGATGATCGTGGGGTGCGCGTTCGACGCCGTCGCGCAGCATAACCTCGAGATGCTCCGTGAGGTGATGGCCTTTCCGGTGATCACGAAGTCGGACGGATCCACCGCGTCATTACTTGGACGCATGACGCTCGCGCAGAGCGTGGAGCTGGTCAAGTTCGCGTGGTTCCACCAGCAGCCCGACGCTGTGCGACATATTCTCGACTACGGCGGGGCCTTCTCCATCACGCTCCTGCGCAATGCGATCGAGCGGCGCGATGACGCGACCATCGAGTGCGCTTTGAACAATCTCCACAACGCGTTCTCACGGTGGAGCAGCCGACGGTCGGGGCGAGAGATCCTCGTTCGGTTGGTGCGTGACGACGACACGTCCATGCTCCAGCGGATCGCGCGGGTCGGACACGAACTTTTGGCGAGCAAGTTAGGAGCAACCGTGCTGCTGGGGATCCACAGCGACAGCACTCCCGCTCCCACGATGCGCGCTTTGCTACAAATGAGTCCCGTGAGTGACATCGCCACGTTGGTGATGAAGCACGCGCTGTGCGGTGAGACGGCCAGAGTCACGCACTTGATGACGCTCATGGATCGCGCGCTGCCGGTCGACGTGACTGGTTTCCTGGACCGTGTCATGCGCGACGAGCTGGGTCCATTGACATCCATCATGGACACGGAGAGGCAGCTCTGGAGGCGCACGGGACGGCGGGCTCTACACGCCCACATCGTCGAGGCCGTGGCCCACTGGCTGCCAGCCGCGTCGACGGAGTCTTGCTGTCTTGTCTGTGCGACGATCACCTGTCTCTTGTCAAGCGCTTGCTCGAGGCCGACGAGGACGGCGCGCACTTTGACGTCGCGTTCCTGGAGCTGTGTCTGACTCTGCGCCGAGCCACCCACGTGAGCGAGAGCAATGAGATGGCGCGGATACTGCGTCAGTGGAGACTACAGCGCGGCCCGTGAGAGTTTGGCCGGCTTC
Organism: Pythium rhizo-oryzae; assembly: GCA_027475725.1. Taxonomy (NCBI): domain Eukaryota; phylum Oomycota; class Peronosporomycetes; order Pythiales; family Pythiaceae; genus Pythium; species Pythium rhizo-oryzae. The sequence goes on along the minus strand of JAMFLL010001044.1, from coordinate 17,261 downwards.
ACCGCGAATCCCAAGCGTTGGCGCACAGTGGAAACTCGCACGCTTCTCGTCGGCAGCCGTCAACTAGAGGCGCTGTGACAACCACGGGTTCTCGAGCGTCTCAACTCGAAATATCAGCCGAACCCATTTGAACGAATATGACTGAAAGTCCCTCCATGTGTACAGTATCAGATGCTGCGTCGAAGCTGCCTCCAAGGAATCCGAGGAATAGCCAACCTTGTTTAAGCGGCGAGTGGTGGCGTCATTGCTCCTTTCGCCGCCATGTCCGCACCGCTCGACGCCGACGTCAAGCACGCAGCGCGTCCAACGGACACGATGGCAGCCGTGGCAGCACGGCGCGTGCTGTTCGCACTCATCGCGTCGTTCCAGCGCGGCGCGCCGGGCGTGGCCGCGCCGCTGCTCCGGCGGCTCGACACCGGAAGGTTCGTGCGCTGCCACATCCGTGAAAAGGCTTCGAACCGACCGAATGGATGGCGGCACGTGATCTCCACGCCGATCCACGCCCGAGTGCGCCCCCTCGAAATGTGGGCAGAGCGACTCACGCCCGAAGCCATCGCGCGATTCGACACGCCCGACCGTCACGTGCTCGACGCGATCCTGTCCTCCATGGCGCTCACGGCCACGCCCACGCACACCACGCAACATTTTGTCCACCGCGTCGCAGAGGCGGCCGCGGCCTGCGGGCGCGTCGACATGCTGCGCTGGCTTCACGAGGAACGCGACGTGTTCACTCGGCAGCCGCAATGAGTGGCCTTCTGCATCAAGCTGGCGACGCGCCACGGGCAGCGCGCCGTGCTCGAGTGGCTCGACGAGACGCTCTCTACCGGCACGCGCCATGTACTCGACGTGCTCTACGGCTACACTTTCTTCGACGTCGTCCGACGCGGCCGCCTCGCGATGGTGCGCTGGCTCGCGTCGCGGAAGCTTGGCGCGATGACTGTGGGGTGCGCGTTCGACGCCGCCGCGCAGCGCACCATTGAGATGCTCCGTGAGGTGCTCGCGTTTCCCGCGGATGCGGACTGGGATGTCGTGCGGGTGCCTACACCAGGCCACACTCGCGTCGGCCACGGCAACGGCGTTGACATTGATCCGGAGCAGAGCATGGCGCTGACCAGGTGGGCCATGTACCATCGTCAGTTCGACGCCGCGTGGTGCATTGTCGACCACGGCGCCGCGTTCCCCGTCAAGCTTCTGAGTGACGCGATCGAGCGGCTCGACGAGCAGATGATCGACAGCATCGTGGCCAACTTCCGCAATGTGTGCCGGCGCAACAGTCGCCGGGAGTCGTGGTCGCAGATCGTGTTTGACCTGGTGGACCACGACGATGCGCGTACGCTCGAGCGGATCGCGCCCATCGTACAAACCCTGGTGCACAACAGTTCCTTCGGCGCGGCACTCATCTTGGGCTACAAGCATGGCACGTCGGACGCGACGATGTGGGTTCTCCTCCGTGTGAGCCCCCTAAGCGACATCGCCTCGGTGGAAATGATGCACGCGCTGCGCGGCGAGACCAGGAGTGCCGAGCAGATCTTGACGCTCGTGGATCGCCCGCTCCCGCCCGACGTGCTCGGCTCTGTCGAACGTGCTTTCACCGACACGCTCGGTCCATTGGCGTCGCTCGCACGCACTGGTAACAGGTGTATCACCAGCCCCTGGACGCCCACGCAGTGGAGACCATGGTGAACCGGCTGCCGTCGGCGGCGCGTCAGGACGCGCGCGATGCCGCGCTATGTGCGGCCAGCGGCGGTTCCCACGTTCGCGTCGCGCGCGCGCTCGCGGCCGACGTGGGGCATGCGCACTGGAGCTTTGCCGGTCGTTCCACCCGACACTCGGTATCGTCATGCAGTACGAGTCCGACCGATCCTTGCGCCAGCGAGCAGCACACTCGGTGCCGCACTAGAGCCACGTTGGTTCTAGCCTAGCTAGTCGATGCGTATAGCTATAGCAGTTCACACAGATGTAACGCAATTGATGTCAATGAAGAGAGAGATTCACGTTGGCGACACCAAACCTGTTGAATCATTTACGCCTCGTTCCCCCTCTGACTTCACTCCTCACCGGCAGGAGCGTTTATTCGCTGTGGGCGGCCGTTCCTATCCACTGCGGCGCATTTCTTCGTCGGCATCACTGCGCCAGTTGTCGCTGACTGATCGACTGCCACCGTCGCCGACGCCAAGAGCATACCCCGCACTCAGCATCAGGAGCCTATCAGTGTGTTCTCTGTCGGTCCTCACCGGCGCACCACTGGAAGTTAGCATCTTCTTCTCGTTTTTGGAAAGGTGGGTTCACAAGGTCTCTTCACAAGCGACACAAAGCAGATCGTGCGAATGGGGGTAGGCTCGCTATGATGGGCGGGTTCGAAGAGTTGGTGTGTGCTTGGGGTTCGGGACGGAATGGAATATTTGGATGAAGCTGGGAGGCTGTGGAGGATTCTGCTCCCGCCTATGGAGACGCCGGCGACTGGGAGGCCGCGCGGCGCTGTTTGCGTCGTTCTATCGCCGGGCACTGGTTGCGGCCGTGGCATTGCTCCGGTGGCTCGTCAACAACGAGTTCGTACGCCGCGACGCCCGCATCAATCGACCGAAAGATCCGAGGATCGTCCTCTCCACGGTGGTTTACGCCCGAATGCGCCTTGTAAGCGAATGGGTCGGTATTTACCTCGCCAACGTACACAGTCAAACCCGAACACACCGTGCGCCGACCAGATGAGTCCCTTGAACGACATCGCCGCAGGCGTGACGACGCACCCATCGCGTGGCGAGATGACAAAGGCCTACCGTTTGATGGAGCTCACGGATCGCGCGCTACCGCCGGATGCGTGGCCGAGCTCGTGGACCGCGCCATGAGTGGTTGCAGGTGGCGGCTGTGTGGGTGTTGGCCTTCTCCTCGTGTGCGCCAGGGGACCGTTGCAGGTACCGAACCCATTTGCATGATGAGATACAGCATGATGGCAAGTGTGAGTGAAGGTCAAGTGGATCATCTGGTGAGTGCTGGTCCGGCGACTGGAGCACCGAGCACCTGGTGCTGTGGTGTCAGGGCTGAAAGTGTACATGAGACCGGCTGAGGACACTCTCAGTTCTGCCTCCATGTTGACACCAAGCGCATGCGACGCCACCGTGGTCCCGCTCAGTTCCTGCAACAAGGACTGCAGTCCTGACCCAGCGGAGCTGCCAGCGCGACGCGTGCTCTCGCAGCGCGTCCTGCTCTCGCTTATCACCTCGTTCCAGCGCGGCGTACCAGGCGTGGCGGCGCCACTTCTCCAGCGGCTCGTCGCGGAAGGGCTCGTCCGTAGCCGCACCATCGGCTATCACCTGCCGCACCGACGCGTCGTCTCGACGCCGCTGTACAAAGAAGTGCGTCCCCGTGCCGAGCGGACCGAGCGCCTCGCACCTGAAGCGATCGCACGCTTCGACGCGCCCAACCTCGAGGTGCTCCACCGAGTGCTTGCTGCCACGGCGTTCTCTACCAACCCAGCCCACATCACGCGCCGACTGCTCCACCGCGTGGCGGAGGCAGCCGCCGCATGCGGACGCCTCGACATGCTACAATGGCTCCACACTGAGCGCGATGTCTTTACGGCGCAGCCGCTGCTGGTGACATTCTGCGTCAAGCTCGCCATGCGTCACGGCCAGGTCACCGTACTCGAGTGGCTCGACGCGACGTTCTCCACCGACACGACCAGTGTACTCGAAGTGCTCCGTGGCTACATCCTGCTGGACCTCGTCCGGCGCGACCACCTAGCCATGGTGCGCTGGCTCGCGGCTCGAAGGCTCGGCGTAATGGCTGTGGGCTGTGCGTTCGAAGCTGTCGCACATCGCAATTTTGAGATGCTGCGTGAGGTGTTCGCGTTTCCCGCGACGGGAGGCTCGGAGGCCGTGAGGGTGCCGCTGCCGGGACATATCCGCGTCGGTGAGGGCAACGGCGTCGACGTTGGCCCCAAGCAGAGCGTTGCGTTGGTCAAGTTGGCGTGGTTCCACGAGCAACTAGATGCAGTGCGATACATCCTCGACCACGGCGGCGCATTCTCCATCACCCTCCTCCACGTTGCGATCCAACGGCGCGATGACGCGACCATCGACTGTGTGCTCAACAACCTCCACAACGCGCACGCGCGCAGGGACGTGGATATGCCTCCAAGTGAGATCGTGGCGCAACTGGTGAGAAACAACGACGCGAGCATGCTCCAGCGGGTCGCGCGTGTCGGGAACGAGCTGTTGGCGAGCAAGTTGGAGGCGACCGTGCTGCTACAGGTCCACAGCGAACACACGTCAGACGCCACGATGCGCGCTTTGCTCCAGATGAGTCCCCTCAGTGACATCGCCACGGTGGTGATGACGCACGCGTTGCGCGGCGAGACGTCGAGAGCAACCAACTTGATGCCGCTTGTCGATCGCGCACTGCCGCCGGACGTGGTGGCGTTCGTGGACCGCGTCGTGACCGGCACGCTGGGTCCGCTGGTGTCGATCCTGTACTCGCAAAGGCAGCTCAAAAGGGGCATGGGGCCTCGGCCATTGGATGCTGAGATCCTGGAGACCCTAGCGTCTTGGCTGCCGTCGGCGTCGCAGCAGGATGCGCGCGATCTCCTGCTGTACTTAGTCTGTGACGGCCCGATCACTCTAATCGAGCGCGTGCTAGAGGCCGACGAGCGGAGAGCGGATGGCGGACACTTCGACGACGCGTTCCTGGAGTTGTGTCGGTCCCTGCGATGGACAGTCAACATCAAAGAACACCTCGAGATGGCGCGGCTCTTGCGCCTGCGCGGAGAGTCGCCTGCCACATGAGGGTTTGCGTCGCGTAATCATGAAATATGTGAGAGAATTTGTTTTGGGTACATTATGTGTATGTGCTCGTGACTATCCGTCACCACCGATGCTTCGCCATGAGTGACACCCCACCAGTTGACTGTTGCAAAGCGAACTCACGACCAAATGCAGCCACATCCTGAATTGGCTACATCCCATTTCAGGAATGATGATCAGATACGCACGTCGCGCCCCCGTTCTTTCCATCACCCGATCGTTACTCGCTGGTAGCGGCCTTAGTGGCCGATTCGGGGTTGTAGGCCTCGTAGTCCAGGTACCCTTCGGCGCCCTTGCTCGCATCCCAGAAGTGCTCGTACGGCGCCGGCGGCGCGAGCGGCCAGTCGTTCTGGAAGCGCTCGGCCAGGTCCGGATTCGAGATGAAGAGGCGACCAAAGCTGACGGCGTCGGCCGCGCCGCTGCGGAGCACGCCTTCAGCGATGTCGCGCGTGAGGCTGTTTGTCGCGATCACAGCTCCGCTGAACACCTTGCGCACGTCGTGGACCGTGAAGCGGCGACACTTGTCGTGGTGCCCAAAGCCGACGCCGTCGTGGATCGCGACAAACCCGATGGACTTCTTGTCGAGCTCCGAGAGCACATAGTTGTAGGTCTCAATGTTGTCGGCCTCGCCCATGCCGCCCCAGGCACCGTTCGGCGAGACACGCACGCCGATGCGACCGGCCGGCCACACGGTCTTGAGCGCATCGATGATCTCGAGCAGGAAGCGCGCGCGATTCTCCAGCGAGCCGCCGTACTTGTCGGTGCGCTGGTTGGTGACGGTCTGGATGAATTGATCGGGCAAGTAGCCGACCGTGTGGACCTCGACGCCGTCGAAGCCCGCGCGTTGAGCCAGTAGCGCTGACTTGCGGTAGTCGTCGATGACACCGGCGATCTCCTCGATCGTGAGCGCGCGCGGCACCTCGTACGCCACGTGCTCGCCGTTCGCGTCGCGGAGTCGTCCTTCGGCGGGGCCGACAGCGGAGGCGGACACAACCTCTTTCTTGGCGTTGAAGCTCGAGTGCGCGAGGCGGCCCATGTGCCACAGCTGCAAGAAGATCTTGCCACCGCGCGCGTGGACGCGGTCGACGATCCGCTTCCAGCCGTCCACCTGGCCCTCGTTGTACAGCGCCGGAGCGCCGTACCAGCCGTACCCTTGCTCGGACACGGCGCTGGCCTCGGTGAAGATGAGCCCAGCGCCGGCGCGGCGCTCGTAGTACTCGGCGTTCATCTCGTTGGGGGCGCGCGTGGACACGTCCGAGCGCGCGCGCGTCAGCGGACTGAACACGATGCGGTTCTTGAGCGTGAGGTCGCCAATCTGGAACGGCGTGAAGAGCTGGTAGCTGGCGAGGTCAGCCATTTTGGTCGGTGGTCGAGTTGGTGACTTTTGACTTTTCACTGGGAAAGGAAGTTGGAGAATGAGGAGGCAGCAGCGAGCGCCGCTGCCTCGCCGCCGCCGCCGCCGCTGTAGGCGGAGCCGCTCATGGCCGGCCGAGCGGATGCCTGCTGTAACCTCTGGCACGCGATCTGGGACGTTGCCGTGTCGCCTCCGACTAGGAAGGTGGAGATGAGACTAGGCTGTGTACGAACCGATCTATTTTTTTTTGTAAGTACGAGTTGCGGCGCGCACCGACCAGTTTTGATGGCCTCGGGTGCACTTTCCCCCCTTACACTTGCTTTGACTAGCTGGGCCGTTTTTATTTGTCGCACCGGGGGGGATATCAGCTGCTATTTCTGCCACCTGGGGGTGTATCAGTTCGGATGAGCACGTGATCCACCTTCACTCCTGCCACCACGCTCTGCTGCTTCTTCCATTCGGATGACCGAGAGGCCTGCGTTCACAATGGGAGAGAATGAAGTTCACACATCATACAGACGTATGTATGGCTAATCAGAATTGTGCCCCCTCCCCAGCATTGGTGGCCTCAGTGTTGTGGTTGACTCAGTGTTGTTGTCGCGCGCGGCGGTGGCTTGGTCTCCTCTTGACGCGTCAGATCGGATGAGCGCCTCGACCCACTACAGTAGATTTCTTTGCGCAATTGAGAACAGTCGCTTTACCCGTGCTCTCGCTCTCGCTCTCGCCGCTTGATGTTCAGTGCATTGAATTGAATTAGCGTGCAGTCACCACATCCATTCATTACATATCAGTACATTGGATCCAGTCAAAAAACCTTTTTCCAACCATCGTGTCACTATCTTATGGTATTTGATAGGCATCCGAAAAGGCTATTACAGTACATTCAGACCCAGATACAACGGACTGCTCAATACGCCAAACTTTCGGTTCTAACTGGAAACCACAGGTTGGGCAGGCAAACCGTCGCGACGCCCTCCGTCTCCCTCCTCTCCGCCATGGCTACGGCAGCAGCGAGCGCCGACCCGGCGGACGCCGCGCGGCGCGTGCTCTTGCAGCGCGTGCTGCTCTCGCTCATCGCGTCGTTCCAGCGCGGCGCGCCGGGCGTGGCGGCGCCGCTGCTCCGGCGGCTCGTCGCCGACGGACTCGTGCGCTGCCGCGTGCGCGTGACGGGTTTCGCGTGGTGGGCGCCGCGGCGCGATTGCCACGCCATTGCGACGCCGCTGCACCGAGACGTGCGCCCCACGTGCGCCTGGGCCGAGCTGCTCACGCCCGAAGCGATCGCGCGCTTCGACGCGCCCGACCTCCACGCGCTGCGGACGGTGCTCGCCACCGCGGCGTTCGCGGCCAAGCCAGTCCAAGCCACGCGCCGACTGCTTCACCGAGCCACGGAGGCGGCTGCGGCCTGCGGACGCCTCGACATGCTGCGCTGGCTCCACGAGCAGCGCGACGTGTTCGCTGCGCAGCCGCTGCTGGTGCCGTTCTGCGTCAAGCTCGCGACGCGGCACGGCCAAGTCGCTGTACTCGAGTGGCTCGAAGCGGCTTTTTCGACGGCCGCACTCGCGCCATTGCGTGCGTACGTCGTCCACGACCTGGTCAAGCGCGGCGACTCCCGTACACTGCTTTGGCTCGCTGAACGGAAGCTGGGGGTCGTGCCGTCGCGCTCCCTGCGGTTCGCGGTCGAGCACGGCGACCTCGCGGTACTGCGGCTGCTGCTCCACAACTTTGGTTCCAGCATCATGCCCAATCCGCATGGCCCCTACGGCGCGGCGCTTGTGGCGTTTGCCTCGCGTCGCGGGCACCACGCGGTCGTCGAGTTCCTCCTCAGCGAGCACAAGTTTGGGTTCACGGCCACGACGCTCGAGAAGACGATCGCGTTGCGGCATCTCCACGTCGCCAAGTGCTTACTGGACCAACGCGCGAGCATGCGTCCGGCGGGCGCACGTTCGCCGCTTGTGTCGTCCTCGCTCGTGCAGCAGCTCGTGAACGATCAGGACTTTCCAATGCTGGCGATGCTGGGATCTGTTCCAGACCCGCAGTCACTCGGATGCAGCGTCATGACGTGCTGCCACTTTGCCAAGCCACCGTCAGAGGCCGTGCGCTTGCTTTTACCGCTTAGCTCGCCGGAAGACACGTGCGTGGCGCTGATGCGGTTCGCCATCCGACGGCAAAACGCGATCGTCGACACGATTCTTGAAGCTACCGACGAGAATGCGGTGCAGCTCCCGTCTGCAGTAACGGGCTTTGTCGACCGCGTGAGAAGTCAGTCGCTCGGTCCGCTTGCAACACGTGCGATGCTGTTTTCTGAGAAACGAGAGAGCGCTGTGATGGACGAGATCCTGGCGCAGCTTGCCAAGGCCAGTCACGAGGACGTTCGGGACACGGTGCTGCGCTTCCTGTCCGGACCAGCGTTCTCGCTCACGTCCGTGCTCAAGGCCGACGCGAAGCGGGCGGGTAGCTCGGGTTTGGCGTGTGGCGAATCGTTTCTGCAGCTGTGTCTCGCAATGCGGCAGAGCGAGAGCGACCCGCACCACCGGGCTGTACATCAGTACTTGCATACACGCAAGAAGCCACGAGCTCCACCTGCCACCGCTAGAGTACAAAATTCAGAAGAGAAGAAGCTATAGACTATAGAGATATCAAGTGTGTATGCGGTTCTGTAGTTACCTCTATCTCTATCTCTCTACACGACGTCGCGCAGCACGCCGTGGTCGTCAAAGTACTCCTCGAGCCAGTCGCGCGACTTGCCCAGGATAAACACGGCACCAATGAGACGGCCGCCACGCGGTACAGCACCGCGGTAGAACGGCTTCAGGCTGCCCCCAGCTTCGTGGTAGATGCGCTTGGCCGCGCCCCAAGCGAGCGTCGCGCTCTTGCGGTCCAGCGCCAGTGCCTCACCCTGCATGACTGTCTTGACCGTGTCTAGCGGCTGCGTCGCGTACACCGTCACGAGGCCGGCGAGCGCGCTTCCGACGGCCGACGCCGACGCCTTCTGCGAGAGCGTCGCGTCCTCGAGCGTGCCGAACACGTCGGGTTTGGCAGTGTGGAGCTTGCTGGTGATCACAGGCCCGAGGGCGAGGTAGCTCGCGCACCACACGGCTTCACGCAGAAATGTGACCTCCAGCGCACGGAAGAGCCGCGCCACACCATGCAGCTTCACGACGTCGCGCACGGTCGCGACGAAGCTCTTGCCCGTGTTCTGCTGGAGCGTCATGACGAGTTCCGCGGGCGAGCTGAGCAGCGAGGAGACGGCGCCAGCGCTCGCAGCTGCGGCGATCTTGACCTGGTCGGACGGCGGCGCTGCGCCGTCGCCGCGCTGCAGCAGCGCGAGCGCCTTGCCGTTGATCGCGAACTGCACGGCGCTGATGGGCGCGATGGACGCGAGCGAGACCCCCACGCCGCGGTAGAGCGCCGGCACGGACCACGGGATGGGGCGGCGCTGCTGCACGGCGTTCTTGATGGCGATCGTGGGCTGCTGCAGCATGACCTCGATCATGCCGGCGAGCGAGCCGATGGCGCCGTTCTGCACGGCGTTGAGCCGCTGCGCGCGCGTCTCCGCTGCCTGCTGGTGCTGCTGCTCGTGCTGCGTCATGCTGTGTGAGCGGAAGGCAGGGAGTGGCGCCGGATGAGCAGCTACGCCCGTGGAATGCGTTTGCGACATGCGGAGTGATGGTCGCACTCAGCGGTTACAGAGTGTAACTCATGGTCCACCCAATTAACCTATTTTGGGGTTTTGGGTGATTGGTTGAGTATTGAGTCTGAGTCAGCTTCATAATTGTTCCAGCTTTCCAATCTGAGACGGAGAGTTACAGTAGCCAAGCTTTCGCTGGGATTCATGACGGCGTTTCGAGGCACATCAGTCGCTCACGACGCCCTCGTGCATCGCGCGGTAGTCCACCGAGCGACGCGCGCGCCGGCCGCGCTTAACGCCAACAGCAGCGACCGGGGTGGAAATGGCGGTCGCCTTCGGCGGCTCGAAGTCCTCATCGTCCTCCCCATCGCGGTTTGCCGATTTCGGATCATCTTCCTCTTCCTCCTCAGACTCGCTCTCGACGTGCTCGTCGCCGCCTGCGTCGCTGTCCTCTTTGCCGTCAAACATCAAGTCGTTCAATGCACGGTAGTCGACGTGCGACCGCTTGCGTTTGCCTCGCACGATCAACGAGGGGTCGACGTCTTCTTGCTCGTCATGGTGGTGCGCTTTTGTGTGGAGAGCTGCATGCTCAGCAGCAAGCTCAAGCCCGTCGATGACGCCACCATCGTCAAGGTGTAACATCGTGTCATCGAAGTAGACGACTCGCCAGCGAGGGTTGGCCTCGTTGGTGTCGACATCTCCTTTCTCCACCACGACACCAAACACAACACTTCCGTCCTCCACTCGCTTTGCCACGCGCTCACCCAAGTAGCTCTTCTTCGAGGCGCACTGACTTCCATCGCTGCGACCGCCGCGTGACCGCATCGACCGTCTAGAAAGCATCACATCATCCAAATATCAGACACTCGTTCGGACCCGAAGCCCTATGTACCTCGTACCGATTGGAATCAATCACGTCGTCCTCGTGGAGGTGGTGGAGTTCATCGTCACTCACATCGTACTCCACCACGCCGTCGTCTGCTGATGTGTCACCACTAGCGTCACTCGAGTCGGATAGATCGTTGGTGTTAGTGTCAGCTTCATCCACTACGAAGTCCTCGTCGTCTTCCTCGTCATCCTCACTCTCGGGAGCAACACTAGCATCATCCTCCTCGGCAGTACCCTCCGCCGTCGACGCGCTGTACTCGCCATCCGCCGCCAAGCTTTGCTCCTCTTCAACGAGATCGGGAAACACGTCATTGATCTTCTCGTGGGTCGTGTCGCACGCGTAGTTGATCGCCTTGAGCGCATTAAAGATCGCGAGGCACGACGCACAGAACCACGGTTCGTCGCCCTGTGGGATATCCTCAGTGCGCACGCTCGGGACCTGGCATTGCTGATGGAACGCGCGGAAGCAGCCTTCGCTGTCGCACAACAAGATGTCGTTGTCCTCGGTCGTCGCCGTGGACGCACACCGCGAACAAACGATGCGGTCCGCGTTATCGTCATCGTCGATACCTTCTTCGTTCACGGCTTGTTCTGCGGGCTGCGTCTCCATCTCGATTAGATACGGGATTTGCGGGTCTTGTTGACGCAAGGCCTCGATGGCGTGAAGCGCATCGACCACGCGGCGCTTCGCCTGAGTCATCTTGCGTCGCGCGGTCGTGATCTCTTTGCTGGGCTTGAGCTTCTCGCGGCTCGCGCGGCGCCAGCCTTCGGCCTCGTATGCGTCCAGGAACGTCTGCAGATACCGCAGCTGCTTGATGTACGACCGCACGCGTGCCTCGAGCCGCCGGCAGCGTTCGTCGGGCACGAGGTCGGCGTCGGCCACGCCTGAAGACAGCGCCGACTCTGCTGCATCGCCAAGGCGCCGCGTGTACTTCCGCTTGGGCCCCTGAGCAGAGGGTGAGAACGTCGTACGCGGCTTCCGTTCCCGGGCGGCGCGCTGCGATGGATGGTCAGTCGACACGACCGGGGCAACGACGTGGTTTCTACCAAATTGTAGTCAAGTGCTTCAGCATAACAAGGCATGGAGATAGACGGACAGGAAACTTAAAACGAACGCACCTACGGGAGCCGCGACCACTTGCAGGCGTCACGCCGCTGGCATCTCGGATCACGCGACGGCTCGCTCGTGGCGTCGTGGCGACCGCCGGAAGTGCCGAGGATCGCACGCGCGGCGGCATGTGAGACGGTCGGAATGATGGTCGTTCCTTGGTCGACGGAACGGATGGGAACGGATGCGTCGTTGTCTCTTCCAGTACCTGCGAAGCGGAACATGGCGGGAGGAGAGGGAACGTGGTTAGTCCAAGCAACTGGGGACGATATGCTTGCGGGAGTCGACAGCCGAGCCGAGCCGAGGAGGTAGATAAGCTGGGCAGAGGAGGGAGGTGTCCCCAGGCTCTCCTCCCAACAAAAGCTCATTATGAGGGTTGAGAGGGAGGGGAAGAAGTCAAAAGGCGACCGCATCCTCAGCCCACGCTCCCCCGGCCACGCGGCGGCGTGTAACTGGCATGGAGATTGACTTACGTGGAAAAGTGCTCTTCACGATCGAATGATGGCACTTGAAGAAGTGGAGACTGGAGAGGATAAGAGTTGGTGGGTAGTGTCACTGACTGACTCTAGTTGGTTTGTGTTTGGCTTCGTTTTTTGGGGCGGTTGGCGGTCACTCCAGCAAAGTGCCTCGCGATAGTGACCTACCAAAATGCATATTGGGCCTGCTGCGGTCTCTAGTACATGGGGAAGTGTTTATCGACGCCTTGCTGCTCGTGTGCGTACAGCGTGTAGCCTCCGTCGACGTTGAACACGTTCTTCCACCCGCACGCGACTAGCCAGGAAGCGACGGCCACCGAGTCCACGCCGCGCCGGCAGATGACGAGTGTGCGCTGCGCTGGGTCCTGCGGATTGACTTTCGCTTTCTCTTGGACCAACTGCGTGAGCTGGCCTTGAAGGTGCGCGCGGCGAAGCTGGTCGAATGGCACATTGATGGCTTCGGGAAAGTGTACCATCTCGAACTGGTGCGGCGCGCGCGTATCGAGCAGCACGTAGGACGCCTTTTCGGCCCGGATGCGGTCAAACTCAAAGATGTCGACGCGATTCTCACGTCCGAGCACGACGGTCTCTTCGACAGAACACGAGCTGAAGCCGTCACTAACGTTGGGATTGGCAGTAGCCACTGCTCCGCACGACGAGCAATCTGCGCGCCGACGCTGTGCGAACTGGAGTCGTCGGAACTGCGTGTCGTACGCGTCAAACAGCACTTGAGTGCCGGACAACACTGCACCCATGTCCGTGAGTACCTTGACGGCCTCCAGTGCCTGTAGGCACCCAATGATACCAGGCACGACGCCCAGCACGCCGTTTTCCTCACAGCTCTGCGGCGCTCGCGGGGCTGTCGGGTACAAACACCGGTAGCAGGCCGTGCCAGGCGCGTACGTGAACACGGTTACCTGTCCTTCCAGCCCGAGCGCGCTACCGGACACCAGTGGCTTCTTCTGTGCGGCGCAGATATCGTTCACGAGGTACCGAGTCGCTGGATTATCGGATGCGTCGAGAACGAGATCGTACGCCTCCACCAAGGCCGAAGCGTTCTTGGGCGTGAACCTCGCCGCGTGGGTCTCCACCTCGACATCCGGATTGAGCGCCCGCACGCGTCGCGCGAGCGACTCGACCTTGAGCATCCCCAGTGTCGACTCATCGTGGCCGATCTGGCGATGCAAATTGGAGCGCTCGACGCGGTCGTCGTCGACGAGCCCAAGGCATCCAACGCCCATGCCGCCGAGGTACAGCGCCGCGGGGCAGCCCAGCCCACCGGCGCCGATGATCAGCACGCGCGCGCGCCTCAGCCGCAGCTGCCGCACAATGCGGAAGTCGGGCACGAGCATTTGGCGACTGTAGCGCTGCATCTCGGGCCGCGACAGCGGAGAACACGCCTGGTCTAAAGAAGAAGCGATCGCAGTCGCTGTCGCGTCGGCGCGAGGCGTGGCTGGACTGGCGTTGTCGCGTGCGTCGGTGGGTCGCTGAGCGAGTGCCTCACGAAGCCGCGCATTCTCCGCGCGGAGCTCGTCGAGCTGGCGCGCGAGCGCGCCGCAGCGCGTGCAGCTCTCCACGCGGATGGTGTCTCCGCCCATGGTTGATCAAACGGTGTTTGCGTTGTGTCAGGACAGTCGCCAATTTGACGATTGTATTTGGTAGAAAATTGCGTATCGTATTTGATAGTTGAAGGTACGTTTTGATGACCGACTTGTCAAACAAAAGCGAAGATCGACGACGTCAGCCACGATGACGGTCGCGCGACGCCTCGCGCGCAACGCTCGCACCGCTGGCTATGGAGTGCCGTGGACTCACCGAGCGGCTCGCGTGTCGCTTTTGAGTCATCGCCCTGCGGTGGCTTTGCTGTCTACGTCCTCCGGGGGCAGCAGCGCCGGTGGCGCGTCGATCGTCGAGGTTCTGGAACAGGTCGCGGCCGGGAAGATCGCGCCGCGCGATGCAGCGGTGCTGTGCCAGCAGCTAGAGTACGACGCCGTCGGAGAATACGCAAAGATCGACACGAAGCGGCTTTCGCGCACGGGCTTTCCGGAGGTCATTTACGGCGAGGGGAAGACGCCGGAGCAGATCGCGCGGATCTTCGTCGCCATGGTCGAGAAGGGAGAGCAGAACGTGATGGCGACGCGTGTGACGCCGCAGGCTGCGAAGGATATTTGCGAGCTGCTTCCAAAGGTAGGTAGTGGAGTCTCTACTGAGAATTGCGTTCGAAGGACTCTCACCGAGTCGTTGACGATGCGGCGTTCCAGGGATATCAAGATCAGCTCCACTACTACGAGACGCCACGAATCCTTGCGTCTAAGAACGTCGATTCAGCTTATTATCAGCCGACATTCAAAGCGACAGCGTGTGTTCTAGCCGCAGGCACGTCTGACCTTCCAGTTGCCGAGGAAGCCGTCATCACACTGCGTACGTTCTCCAATACGGAGCGAGGGCCGGAATAGACCCAGGGTATCTAACGGAGTGTGTGGGATTTGCAGAGCTTGCGGGATACAATGTGACGCGTCTGTACGATGTTGGCGTCGCCGGCATCCACCGCCTGCTCAAGAACCAGCACGTGCTCCACGCGTCCGACGTGGCCATCTGCGTCGCTGGCATGGACGGCGCGCTGCCTGGGGTCGTGGTACGTGGCTTTCACATTCATAACTCACCAGCTGATGATATCGCCACTGACATCCCTGTGATGCGTTCAGGGCGGGCTCACCGACGTGCCCGTCGTCGCGGTACCCACGAGCGTGGGCTACGGCGCCGCGTTCGGCGGGCTCGCGCCACTGCTGACGATGCTGAACGCCTGCTCGCCGGGCGTTGGCGTCGTCAACATCGACAATGGCTTCGGTGCAGCTGTACTCGCGGGTAAGTCCGTCTCTCCGAAGTGCGACGCTCCTCTATCTCGTCCTCTTACACCCTGTGTCACCTGTGTCGTTCATGGACTCAGCTCGCATCCTTGCCAGGATGAACACCAGCGCCTCGGAGTGAAGCCATGTAGACAAAAAAAGCGCTTTTCGGATGGGTTGATACGCATGCTAAATTAGTATATACGTTCTCACGGCGCAACGTATAAAGGCAGTCTGGTCACATTCCATCCAACAACCAAACGCCACACTTCCAACGCCCATTTCTCTATCTCCGGAAAGCGGATGGCTAATGGGCAAGCGCAAGCCCATGGCGCCGCGGCGCCGCGTGGGCGCGCACTTCATAGACCTCACGATCCAGCGGAGCGTGGTCGTCGACACGCGCGGCGCCAACGACGACGAGCCACCCGTTCCGTGGCTCGCGTCTGAGCCAGCGCCAACAGCAACTCTGTCCGCAGCTGGAGCCTCGCCGCCTCTGCCGTCACCCAAGACGACGGCTGCCACGTCCACGCCCCACTCCGCCAACATGCACATCCAGCACGGCAGCACGTCGGCCGCGGCGGCGCCGCATCTCCATCACGTCTACAAGCCAACGCCGGCGACTGTGCCGCCACCGCCGCCGTCGCCATCTCCTTCTTCGGTGGCGGGCGAGAGCGGTTCGTCTCCGCGTGCGACTCAGACCGTGCACGCGAGCGAGGAGACCGTGACGATCACGTTGGCGCAGCTCGAGGCGTGGAAGCAACGCACGATCCTGCAGATCGAAGACCATTTCACGAGTAGGTCCTTTCTTGTGTGTTATTCGACGATGTCAGACTTGTTGACGAAACTTTCTTGATGCCTCCAGATGAGCAGCTCAAGCGCATTGCCGAGTTTGGCCGCGTCCATGCGAACCTCGTCAAAGAAGCGAAAGAGTACGTGGCTGGCATCGAAGCGCAGCTGAAAGAGCAGTTTGAGCGCGAGCGCGAGTCGCTCAAGCAGCAAGCCGAAGCATACGTCTCGCAGTTTCAGCAAGAGAACGAGCAGCTTCGTCAGCGAGTTGAGGAGCTCGAAGCCGAGTTGGGGCGGATTGAGGAAGACCAGGAAAGCGAAGATGAAGTTGTGGACGACGCATCGGGAGCCGAGTCTGTTCGTGCCACAGTCGCGATTGGGTTGTCTTCCGACCCACTACCGACCCCAGTGACTACCGACGCCACTGGCAGCGCCAGTCAAGATACCATAGGCATGTCCAGTAGTGCATTGGAAGTGCAAGAGTTGCATCCGTCTTTTGAGAGCGCTACCCGAGTGGACGCAGTTGCTGAGGCCATGAGTCGAGCGATGGGAATCCGGACTCCTCGTTTGACCTTGTCGGATACGAACGGCAGTCCCCGGGAAATATTGAATCTTGGACTCGTACCAAGTCCGACGACTACAAACGAGAGCAGTCCTGTTAACCCAAGCGAAGGCGTCGCGCCGGTCGGTGCACCAGATTCTCATGCGCGCAAGTCTCAGGACAGTAGTAAACAGATGCTGACAGCTGAGGAAGACTATTTATGAATGGAAACCGCGCTCTCGTCACCAGGGCTTTCGCATTAGAAGTGGCGTCAAGCACGTCTAACGGCGCAGACTCATCGATGGACTCGAGTTCTCCAACAAATGACACACGACTCAAGTAAAGGAAAAATTGATGCATTGAATCCTCACATCAACGTACGGAATACACAAATCCGGGTCAGCGAGGCACTACTCCCCCTTCTTGGTTCATCTAGGTTCTGTTGAGCTACCTCGACTTACTTGGCACATTCGCGGCCCTCACCAAGCGTGACTGGGATGTGCCAGCAGTGACCCTTCTTGGAGCCGCCACGCTTGATCTCCTCCTTCACCTTGCTGAAGACCCACGCATCGTCGAACGTCACGAACTCGGTCTTGAGCCAGTCCTTGGAGAAAGAAAGCTCCAGGAAGCCGTAAGCGTTCGTGCCTTCCACCCACGCGTGCTTGACGAACTTCTCAGCCACGGCCGGGGGCAAGCCCGAGGTCTCGGACTGGATGCCACCACCAGCACCGTTCTCGTAGAAATGCGAGCCCCAGGCGGCGATGTCGTGGTTGAAACCGTGCGTGTGGCCGTTAAACCAGACGTGGACGTTGTTCTCCTTCATGATGGCGTACCA